>OX457046.1:40330449-40392166 GCA_949752735.1 Lumbricus terrestris | reverse complement strand
TATCAGAGTAGTGGCAGCTTTGGTTGTAAGTGAGCGACGTACCGAGCGAATTTGACGAAGATGGTAGAAGCAAGTGCGACATGCATTCCTCACGTGATCAGAAAGGGTCAATTCCTGGTCCAGGGTCACACCCAAATCACGCACAGTGGTAGAAAAAGTCATGCCATTTTATTATACATAGAATTGCATCGTCGAATTATTAACTTTATTGAAAACTAAAATAATTATTGGACTTTGTTAAATTATGTGCAACAGTCAAAAATTAAATACCTTTGTTTACGAAATTTGATTTAATCAGCCAGCAAATAACACGGTCATCTTCATTAGTAAACACAAAAAAGTTCAAATAGTGAACTGATTCTGTAAGTACAGAAACAGATTAAAGGACATCTGACGAAAATAAAATTAAGTACACTGATTACAGACAGCACATCCAAAAATAATGGTAACGTAAAAAATGGAGAATATGAGAAGAAAATCTTAAGAACTTGATTTTTCTTAGTAGAATAAAAAGAACAGAAAACCGGATTTTTACATCAATTTAATATTCTGCTAATGGAGAATTATGATCTATCAAAATCTTAGGTCATAATTTAATTTTACATAGTCGGGGTAAAGAGTTTTTGAGGTGTTTTAAAAAGCAGCTCTGTAAGTCAGTTACTGTAGTTTTAAAACTACATGTATATATGATATTCTCCTAAGTGGAGGTAGAAAAGGAGGAGGAGAAAGTTAAAGACGAAGAAACCATGGAGTGGCGGATACAATTAGAGTGTCGTTTAGCAATCGACAGAACTATGGTCATCGTCAATCGAGAGGCAGAAGGTTCAAAGCTCCGCAAAGGAAAGAAATTTTCTTCTGAGACTTCTTCTCTGCCTGCGCCCCAAACGAAGTCGACTACAATGAGAGAAATGGCCGTGCACTGTCGGTGGAGAAAGGAGACGATGAGGGACAGAATTGACGGTCCTTCTTCGTGCGTTTGTGGCTAAGAAAAACCTAGGATTCGTCGACATTATTTTCTTACGCATTGCTGCACCAACATTAGCTTCGGTTAATTCAAGTATTCAATTGTTAAATATCTGTTTCAATTATGATTGCTGGAAGCAGTACAGAGTCATCGAAGCACAGTCTTCGTTGTTACAAAATTTCAGCATTTATAGCATGCACAAGCAATGTCTCAAAGGTGTTCAGTGTTGTAGGGTTATGTTCGTTGCCTTGCAGCCGGATGGTTGCAGGTTCGAATCCACCTCACGCTGTCTTGTCGATACATCGGGCATGTTATTCACTCGCAATTGCTCAGCGCTTTGTCGTCAGACTCCGATTGAGTGTCCGCGCTGTAGTCGGGAGCTCTTCTGAGTAGTAATCTAGAAGAGGCGCTATATAAAGTGAATATTATTAAACAGAAACCTTTATAATGCGGTTTATGATATGTATAAATTACGTGGAAGTGGACAAGAACTTATTCGAGGATTGTTGTGCAACATAATTTATACATTCGAACTCCGCGTCACAGAGGTGTTTAAAATGGCACTTTGCTATTCAGAATTATTCTCGCTTATACGCTGATATCCCAAATATGACGAAGAAACGTCAATGTTTCGCAATTCAACGAAACAGATAATTTTTTTGTCATCTACAGGCGATCTACAGGCGAATCTTTTCCTTTTATTCAAACAAATTCAACGTCGTCATCGATGGTCGCTGGCTAAATTTAATATGTATACCAATTGGCTAGTATGCATGATGACATTAGGCCTGTGTCATAACATAGATGATTATAGCGACGCCCTCTCCTTTCTCCAAGCTTGGGACTGGCACAGAACGCGAGAAGTTGTGGGACTGAAATAACGAGAAATTTAATAAAGCAGCGTTAATAGGTCAATTTGTTTCGGCAACTTTTGGAAGTTTGTTTTGGTTTCCATAAAATTTAGAATTGAATCGGATTTGAAGACTTTTGGTTATGTATTGAACGACAACGCGACGAAAGCGCTCTTTATATACATAACCCACAAAAGTTAAATGGGTGTTACGTCTATAAAAGTTGCTTAAAGAAGTTGAACAAGACGTGTTGAAATCAGTTCCTAAATTGGACGAACTCTAAATTCTACGTTTTTTCGACGAATCGTTATATTATAATTTACTGTACAATTATGTAAGATTACAATTTTATTACGTGACCTTGTGCTATGTTTTCTGACAAATTTAGTATAATGATAAACGCTCTGAAACGAAAAGTGCACGGATGCGGGATCGCTTCCATATCTCTACTGAACCTTCAATTCTAAGTTCCTATTGGCAGCTTTGAGTTTGGACAATACCTCTGAAACGACGCAGCGCTCGTGAATAAGCTGGAGCCCATGTACTTGACTTCAAGCGCTGCAGTAAATCAACTGTTTAACAAAGATGGTCTATGACAAATTTCGTACGTGCTAGACCGTAGAAGATAGAACCTGCAGACCTATGTATCATTCATTTTTGCAAGCGTGCTGCAGAAACTGCTTAAATGCTGTCCTGGCTTCATTGGTTTGAAGTAAAACAATTAAGTTTCTTCGCGTCTTAATTCGGTTTCAGTCGATATGTTGAATAAACAACGTCAAGTGACTTTGACAAATTCGACTTGGGGTCAGTTGCGCTAGGCAGGAACATCTCGACTCGACTTGGAATGACCAAGTTGACTGCGATCGACTCACTATGGTCGACTCCCAGGTATAATCGCGGTGCTCTATTTTGTGAAACCGGCTTTTAACCCTCAGGCTACCAAGCTTTTTTTGTAACACTGACTACCAAGGGGGTGGTTACCACCCCCCCTGGATTTTGGGTTTGGTTTGAGATATCATAACTTGTAATACACCATTGGATTCAGCATTCATTTCTGCACAAAATGGTATATTTAGGTTCAGAAAATATGAATGCCCCTCGAAATTATGAATTTTTTACCATGGGTACCCGTCGATTCCACAAATTGTATACTTACGCATAGGGAATATATTAGATTCTGTGTGTTTTATACATGATTTATATATAAAAAGTAGTTTACATATAACAAAGTCCAATATTCAACTATAAAAACTAGTAATAAGTCTGTTTTATGTTCAATCAAAACAAAAAAACATGTTTTAGCCGCTGAAAAACGTTTACGCAGACAGATCGGCTTGCGTTGTAAAAAAAACCCAACATTTTCACACATTTTAATTTATTTTGAGCACTTCCGGTCATCAAAAAACAAATTATTTAGTATCAGAAAATAGCCCTAAATGTCCTCTACAGAATGGCATAATTTATTTCTATTAACAAATAATTTATGGATAAGTTATAATAGCAAAAACATGACAATTTTATGAAAATAAAACACCTTTATATATATATTTTAATTTATTTTGAGCACTTCCGGTTGTCAAAAGACAACTCAGTGAGCATGGAAATGTAGCCCCACATTCCCTCTATAGAATGGTATAATATGTGTCTCTTAATATTAAAGGGCGGAAAAGTTACAGACGAAATTCAAGGGGGGGGGGGGTGGTATCCACCCCTCTGGTACCTTTGGTATATCTGGTGTAACTTTTGAACGGTAGGGGGCATCATCAAACATTTTAGCTCAAAATGTGTCCCAATGAACCCTCTACAGCTACCAATTTTTTCAAAATTTTATTCCAGACGGAACGCGTTTGATTTGCGAAAAACCTAGGGGGGTTGCAACCACCCCCCCTTGGTAGCCCGAGGGTTAAGCCACAAGCTGTGATCAGGTCAATATCCAGAAGGTTAGTTCGCATGACTGATAAAATAAGTGAAAGATAAAATAGAGCAGCGAAATGCGGGTTGCTGCGTAATACGTAGACTATTGTTGTTTGTAAAATTTGTAAAGCCAATCTAATATCTTCAAAAAAACAACATCATAAAGCTGCACGACCATTTTGGCTATTATCCCCAATGTCTACCCTTCCCAATACAGTATTGCAAATTGATCAATTAAAAATATTAATATATTGTATTATCTTGTGTATCTTATTTGCTTCTTTCAAGATATGGCGCGGGCCTAAATTTTACACACGGATCTTAAGCCGAACCTCTACTGCAACAATGAACATTTAGCTTATGGAAAATGCCATGTCGAGTATTTAATAGCTGGTATTAACACATTGAAAAGGTGTTTTGTTAGAATGCTGGACGAATATCGACGCCATTCTCCTTTCTCCAAAATTGGATATTTATATATAGTTGAGTATCAAACTCAGTGAACGAAATTCCATTCATTCAATCATGAAAAAATCACCCGTTCATTTACGTTTTTCGTGAAGAAACAACTACGTCGTTAATAAATTATTATTTAACCAAAGTTTAACGTCGTCGTTTGACATCAAAGGTAGTTGACGACAATTTGCAGCTTATACAGTGCAGTAACAATGAAATCATGGCGTCCAAAATACACCATATAACGTTGTCATAACAATATCATTGTTCATCAAGTCTTAGCATAATATTATTGTTCATTGTCATTAGTGTTCTTTGTTTAATAGCAAAATGGTTAACAGAATCAAATAACATCAACTACGCCGTGAAGATATTTTGTACTTACAATTATATCATGAGAAAGAACGTTTAAAAGGTGTTTTAAAATGCAGCGTTACAGGTAATTTTTTCAAATAACACACAAGATTTTCTTCAACACAAAGAGAAATTTGGTCGTGGTTAGCGGTTCTGGCCGCAATAGCTAGAATGGATTTTGCAGATTACAGTAACAGATTGATTACTGGACTGTAAAAAGGCTCGGCAAAAATAGATTTGGTCTGACTGTACACTGTTGGTATGAAAATGAGTCGGTGCGAGAGATAAATGACGCCCTCCCTCATACGCCAAGGCTGAGAAAATGAAGTCGTCAAATTTTTATTGTAAGACACCCTATTTTTGTATAAAGTTCCTTAATAAACGATCCAATTTCCGACACGGATAATATATATACTTGCTCCTAATGGCTGTAATACGGCGAGCAAATGTTTGTCCAGGGTGACGGCCTCTGTTGTCATAGACCCTGGTCAAATTATTATCCATCGACACGGATTTCCAATCTAAAAATAGAAAACAAGTTCCTACTGACTTAACACCGCTTCCTTCATAAGAATCACGTTTTCCCCCCCAAATTTACTTGCACACTCGCAATGTCACTAGATCACAACATCCCTAACATGCATGCATTACAATAACTCTTTGCATACCGAGCTATAATATAGCTCGGTATGCAAATAGTTATTGTTTCGTGAAGCGAATTATTCCTAATAAACCTC
The DNA here is from genome assembly GCA_949752735.1 of Lumbricus terrestris. Lineage (NCBI taxonomy): Eukaryota > Metazoa > Annelida > Clitellata > Crassiclitellata > Lumbricidae > Lumbricus > Lumbricus terrestris. The sequence continues at coordinate 40,386,890 of OX457046.1, read as the reverse complement.
GAAAAGCAACACTTCTATAACGTTTCGTTCAAATGTGTAAATTATTTGTGGAAACCATTAGGGATCTAATTACTTCCTCTTCTGTTTTAATTTATACACTGCAAACACCGCGTTATAAAGGTTTCTAAAATGGTGTGTGCATTTACAGTGCGACGATTCAGGCTTTCAATACCAATTAGTATTTGCAGTTTAATGTCACTGTGTGGTAACAAAGACCATTAGCCACGCCCTCCTCCTTTATCCAGGTTTGGGACTGGCACTGGCAGAGTGCAACCAGTGGCGGAGTTAAGTGGTAATCTTCAATTTCTCTTTAAACGCGACATAACTAGCCACGGTTAAAAGGGTGTTGTATGCAGGGCTTAAAGTGTGCCTGGACGGTCATGGATGGCGTCCATGCACTTGTTTCAAAATCTGAATGCTGTTCAGCAACTTATTGGCGAGCACAGACTAGAAAGGTAAGGAGCGTCCAGGCACTTCTTTTGGAGAGGTTAGGAACATCCAGACACTTATTTTTTCCACACTTTAGGCACTGGTTACATGATGAAAAGCGGTTTAAAAAGTGTTGAACATGAAGTGTTAATTCAGTTCTAAATTTTGACGATCTCCGTACTTTACAGAACAACTGTTGCGATTATTCGACGACGCACTACATTATAATTTTTTTGCACATGTCTGACTAAAATTTTATTACGTGGTTTTGTGTTATGTTTTGTGACACCACTCTAAATGTAATATCATGGTGAACGCTCTGAAAAGAAGAGCGCACGGATGCGGGATCGCCTCCATAGGTCTACAGAACCTTTAATTCGAAGTTCATAATATTGGTAGCGTTGGAGTTTGGACAGTACATCTGAAACGAACAAGCTGGAGTCCCTGTACGTACTTAACTTCGAACGATGCGATAAATCAACTGCTTAAATCGGTCAAATGCTTCAATAACGCTTCGATCGAATGTGTACATAAGAATGTGTCCAGCCATACTTGATTAAATTTTTTCTCCTCTGTTAGTATTTATATATCGTGAAGACATGCGTTATAAAGGTTTCTAAAATGGAGGTCTTCAATTTCGTTTTAAACGCAGCCAACCCAGATTAAATAATTATTATGATAAGCATGATTTTCGTCGGCGGCGGCAACGGAATGAAGTTGTTTTCAACTGCCGTTAAACTACAGATCCATACATTCAAACGTTGATAAGATGGTGATTTTCCATCTAGGAATAAATAGAATATCGTTCAATGAGTTTGATGTTCAATTATTTATAAATAGCCAATCCTGGAGAAATGGGAAGGGCGTCGATATTCATCTAGCAACATTCTATAACTACTTTTGTCAAACCGCGTCGCTAAACTGTAGCTAACCGTCTGTAAACAGCATGTAATGACCAGATTATCTTGAAGACATCATGCATGCGCCACAATCCAACCTGCCAGTACTCAAGGCCTGCAGGAGCATAATGGAGGGCGACGCTAAACATATTTGTTACGTCGACACATTGTCGTTAAGCAGCATCACAGGGTCAACGATGGCAGCAGTGGCAGCCACAACATAAGACTGACTGACCGACTGACTGACTGACTGACTGACTGACTCACTGACTCACTGATTCACTGAAAGACTGATTGAATGAGTCACTAACTGAATATTGATAGAGTTGCTGATTGACTGACTTACTGACTGATTGATTACTGATTGATTGACTGACTGAACGAGTGAATGATTGAATGAATGACTTTCTAAATGTCTGATTGGTTGATTTCACTCCAATAGCAGAATCTTTCCTTTTTACTCCAAATTTCAACGACGTCTTAGGCATCAGTGGGCGTTGGCTAGAATTTAAGATTATTATAGTTGGTTAAACTGTTTGACGACATTAAGCCTGTGTAATAACATAGATGATTTGCGTCGCCCTCTCCTTTCTCCAGGCTTGGGACTGGCACAGCCAGAATGCCAGAAGTTGTGGACTGAAAGAACGATAAATTTAATTATGCTGCGCTATTAGATCAGTTTCTTTCGGCAACTTTTGGAAGTTTGTTATGGTTTTAATAAAATTTAGAATTGAATCGGATTAAGACTCGCAGATTAAAAATGGAACGGCATTGTAACTAAAGCGCTTCCTATATACATAACGCGCAAAAGTTAAAAGGGTGTTACATCTTTGACAAATTTGACTTGTGATCAGTTGCGCTAAGCAGAAACAACTCGACTCGACTTAGAATGTCGAATTCGGCTGCGATCGACTCATTATGGTCGATTTCCAGGTATATTCGGGGTGCTCTATTTTGTGACACCGGTGTTTAATCCACAAGCGATCCAGATTTGACGAGGACTTATAACAACAGAGGCTGTTGCTCTCGAAAGCATTTTTGGGCATAATACAGCTAATCCACAAGTCATCAACCAAAACCAAGTTTTGATCAGGTCAATATGCAGAAGGCTAGTTCGCATGACAACAAAATTATTGAAAGATGAAAAGAGCCTTTTAAACTAGTACAGTAAGAAGCGATTTGCTGCGCACTACGTAGACTATTGTCGTGAATAAAAAAAATACAAAAGCCAGTCTATATCTTCAACAAATCAGCATCATAGAGCTGAACGACCATCTTGGCTATTACCATGCGTGTCTACAGGATAGCAATTGATCAATTAAAAAATATTAATATATTGTCTTAAATAGAGCAATGAACAACAAAACCTCCATTTTAGACACCTTTATGACGTTTTCTTTGCAGCCTATATAAGTGTGCAAAGACAAAAAATGGTAATTGGTAAAGTGTCAAATTCAAACCCAGCATAGAAGGAGGAGTGCGGCGCTAATGATCTTTAACCTTTGTTGTTATGAGATGTCGCTAAACTGCTGAATAACAAAAAAAAGATCTTAGTTATCATACAGTGTCGTTAAACTGACACCACTACCGTACTACTATCGCAAGGTGAAATTCATTGAACGAAAACTATGAAAAATAACACATATATATAATGAACAAAGTGCGAACAAAGTACGCTTTAAAAGTTTTTTAAATGGAAGTTTGATAATTATTGTTTTTATTTCTTCTCATAATTATGTACTGCATGTATACACTGATAGACAAAACAGAGAGTACGTATACATGACTGGATGTGGTCTCACGATCCACGGATCATCGGAATCAACGCTACCAATCAATTTTACTCTTTTTATTCAAAAGCTGACTATGTCTGACTACAAGTTAAAAATGCATAAGATTTACAAGTTCTCTTGTGTTTGATGACACCATATCATAACATAGGGCCTGCTGGTAGATTAGCATCGCCCTCTCTTTTATCCTGGCTTGGGACTGGCAAGCCATGTAGCGACAGATTGTGGACCGAAAAGTAAGAAACTAAATCAAGCAATTTTTTCAGGTTACATGATTTTAGTTAGTTCGCAAAATTTTTCAACATGTATCGAATAATATGCATGATTTGAGACCCTTATAATAGTTTGCCAGCACGGGATCGTCATCCTAACAAAAGTGCTCCTTATATAGATAACTAGCAACCATTAAAAAGGTATTTAAAGTGGTATTTGCGCTTCAGTGATGCTGTGATATACTGAAGAGTTGCATTATGCCAAACACAATTTTTCAAATGCAACGGCCTCTGTTGTCATAAGCATTCGTCAAATCTGGATCCATCCATCAAAGCTGTTGACCAAGAAGCATTGAAAAACAGCTCCAAAAAAGGAACGAACTCATCGTAACAATTGTCAGGATTATTCGATGGCGTGTATATTGTACGTCAAAATCATATAATTGCATTGGATTCAATAAGGTGAAGTAACGCTTTGTTTCATGAGATAACATCATTTGTGGGGCATGGTGGTGTAGGACTATGCACGATGCTTTTAGAGCTGGAAGGTTGCGGATTCGAATCCATCTAAAGCAACGCGTCCGATCCAGGATCGAGTCCTTTACTCGCAAGAATTGCATAATTGCAATTATTGCTCATGCGCTTCGACGTGAAACTCCGATGCAGTGTCCGCGAAGTAGTCGGGAGCTCCCCTGAGTAGGGATATTGAAGCTGGACTATTATAAGTGCTCATGCGTGCATACATTACATCACATTATATTTTCGTTCAATATCGTCTTATCTCACCATGATATCACGACTCTCTAGACTACTCACAAGCCCACAATGTTTCGACTCCGAAACTTAATCTGACCTATTCGAGAATGTTCACGTGAAATTATTGAATGGATATAATCATGTCTTTGTAGCGTATAAACTTTGTCTACGTGCATATTAGTATATTAGACTTTGCATGTGTTATGTCTGTGTAATGTCTCTATTAATATATTGTACAGTTGGACTGTTTACGAATTACGTTTCTTATTGGAAGGGAAGGGAGGGACCGGGGGAAAGGGAAGGGTATGGTAAGGAAGGGAAGTGCAGGGAGTTTTAGAGAAGAGAATGGAGCACAGGGCAGGGTAGGTGAGAGTAGGGTACGTGGAGAGAAATGACGATGAAATGCGTAGTACAGTGCATGGTAAGACAGGAAGGAGTTGATAACTGTTGGAACGGGTAACTACTCTTACTAGTACTCTTGGATAGTGAAAACTCGCGCCTGAGAAAAAGTCCGAGTTATGCTGGTTCTATTGTGATGACAGATGCAAAGTTTTCTCTCTCAGTATTTATAACGTCGCAGCAAAACAGTTTAAAAGGTGTTTGGCATCCAACATCTTCAGGCGGATTTTTCAACTAAGACTGTGAGGAAATTGGACAGATCTCTTCGCGAAGTATTTCCTTGTCGACGGTCAAATCCAACAATTTAAAAAATCAATATTTCCAATAATAGAGTAAAAATAGACGTTCTTCAAAGCATCATCTACTCTTGTGAACCACGTTGACCGGGAATCGGTCGTCACTCGAAAGAGATATTCCTTGAAAAGTCTCATCTGAATGAATCAATGAATCAATGAATCAATGGATCATTGAAAATGGATGACTAAACGAATGAATCAATCAATCAATCAATTATTCATTAATTCATTCATTTATCAGAGCATTTATATATAGCGCTCCTTCAAGAAACTACTCAGAGGCGCTCCCAGCCCTACCAATTATTCAACAATCATGCGTGTATTGTGCCAGATTCTGCTGAACGACAATGAGTCAAAACAAAGATGATTAGCGTCGCCCTCCTCAATTATGTTGGCTTGAGACTGAAACTAAATTCAGTTACGAAAGTGGCGCATTCATGTTGGATTTTCAAATGCCTGATTAATATACGCGCTTTGTATACGATTGTCGACAGTTTAACGAAGCTGTTTCATGTCTTGCCTGAGATTGCTAGACGACTAACAATGCACTCTCCTTTATCCATGATTTATTTTCAAAACGATATTCTTGAGCTATGAACTCCATAAACGATATCCGATTCATTCCAATATGGAAAATCATAATTATGCTTACTTACGTTTGTATGGAATACTACGGATAAAGCTGCAGTTTATGACAACGCAGCGCGTTTTCAGACGACTCAATGAGGCGCACACTTATTTCCTTGTAATAATTATTACAATGACCGTTGTCTAACTTGCCTTCGACAGAAATCGGTGTTGACATAGTACAGCACAGTGGGAAACAAAATTGCGAAACTCTATTTTAGACACCGTTTTGATGCAAATTTTGGAACGTATATGTTTGTCAGTCACTCATTCACGTGAGTAAAGCAGGGAGGAGACCTGACCGACGACTCCAATTGGAGCGTAGACTCGGAACCGACCTGGGCTGGCGAACCAAAGTCCACCGTGCCCACCTTCTCGTGGGGCGACCTGTTAGTAACCCCTCCGTATGGAGGGGTGAACGAACGGGCACGGACGGCAAACGGGGGGAAGGCAATGGCAAACCACCCCTTATCTTTGCCAAGAAAATTCATGATGTATCCAAGAAGGAAATCAACGATAGTCACCAAGGGTGAGACCCTCAGGCCTGAGGGTGACTTAATGGCTACTGAGGAAGAGCACATTGACGAGTCGGGAGCTACGGGTTCGAATGAAGCCACAGGACCAAAGCCGAAAGGACGTCCAGCGGTGGATATGGCCATGAAGCAAAGACTTGACATGAGCTGCAAAAAATCTATGAAGGTCGGAACGTGGAACGTCAGAAGCATGCAGAGTGGGAAGATGGACATCATTCAAAAATAGATGGGAAGGATGGATATAGCGATACTGGGATTATGTGAGACCAGATGGAAGGGAAAAGGACACTTCAGATGGAACGGTTTTAAGATAGTAATGTCGGGGCAGGAGGAGAGGGGGAGGAATGGAGTTGCAATCATGTGCGATAGGAAGAGCGCTGATGCGATAATGGGGTATAATACAGTGAGTGACAGAGTACTGAGTGTAAGATTTAGGGGAGGAAGGATCAATACGACAATCATACAGGTTTATGCCCCTACAGCGATGGCGGCAGAGGAGGAACAAGAAGCTTTCTACTTAGACCTGCAAGGGACAATTGACACAACACCGAGGGGAGACATACTGGTGATTATGGGTGACTTCAACGCGAAAGTTGGTGAGGACAGAAGTGGATGGGAAGAAGTAGTGGGTAAGTACGGACTGGGTGTACGAAACGAGGCAGGGGAGAGAATGCTGGAGTTCTGCGATTCCAATGAACTACGAATAATGAACACATGGTTCGAACAACCGAAAAGAAGACTTTATACATGGACGACGCCGGATGGAAAACACAGGAATCAGATCGACTACGTGTTGGTGAACAAAAGATGGAAGAGCACGATAAAAGATGTAAGAACAAGACCGAGGGCGGATTGCGGAACAGACCACGAGATAATAGTGGCTACATTACAGCTAAAGTTGAAGAAGTTGAAGAGAGGCAAAAGACTGACCAGTTTCGATTGCAAAGGCATAACACCAGAATACAGGGTGGAGATAATGAATAGGTTTGAGATCTTAGAGAGAGACGATACAACGGAAGAGGAGGATGCAAACAAGCTATGGACAAAGATGAAAACTGCGATTCAGGAGGCGGCGGAGAAATATGTACCAAAGAAAACGTCAAGGAAAATTACACCATGGCTATCCAAAGAGGCCATTGAGGTGGCAATGGAAAGGAGAGTAGCAAAAAAGGAAGGGAATAGGGATAGGGTAAAAACATTGAATAAGGCCTTCCAAAGGAAGGCAAGGGAGGATAAGGAAAACCATCTCAAGGAAATGTGCAAGGAGATGGAGGAAGAAGGGAAGAAAGGAAGAACTAAAGAACTGTTCGCAAAGATAAAGGAAATAACAAAGACAGCAGGCCCTAGAATGGGATCACTCAAGACAAAGGATGGGAAGATAATAGGAGACGAGGAGGAGATGAAGGCAAGGTGGAGAGAGTATACGGAAGAGCTGTACAAGGAGGACGAACGTGTCGTGAAGGAAAACATCAAAATAGAGGAAGTTGAAAACGAACCAGAGATATTGGAGGCAGAGGTGGAGTGGGCGATAAAACAGTTAAAGGACAACAAAGCGCCAGGACACGATGGAATACCTATAGAACTGGTAAAAGCGGGAGATGAAGCAGTGGTGAGGACTATTACAAAGCTATGCAATCAAATCTGGAGAACTGGGGAGTGGCCGGAGGATTGGAAAAGGTCAGTGTTCATACCAATATTCAAGAAAGGAGACGCGAGAGAGTGTGGAAATTATCGAACGATAGCGATGATATCGCACACGAGCAAAATACTACTCAAAATAATCCACAAAAGAATGGAGAAGACAATTGAAAGAGAATTACCAGCCAACCAAGCGGGATTCAGGAAGGCGCGTGGAACGCGTGATCACATCGCCAATATAAGGTGGATTATGGAGAGACAGAGGGAGTACGGGCAAGAGGTGCATATGTGTTTTATAGACTACAGCAAGGCGTTTGATTGCATAGACCATACACTACTGTGGAGGACACTAATCGAGATGGGAATTCCGAAGCATCTGGTTAAACTACTGAAAGGCCTTTACGTGGATCAAGAGGCGGTTATAAGAACTGAATATGGAGACACAGAGAAATTTAAAATAAGGAAAGGAGTGAGGCAGGGGTGCATTTTGTCCCCTTTCCTGTTCAATCTGTATGCCGAGAGAATTATGAGGAGGGCTGGATTGGAGGAGGCAACAGAGGGGGTAAGGATAGCGGGGAAAATACTGAATAATTTGAGGTACGCTGATGATACGACATTATTGGCGGGTAAGAAGGACGACCTGGCCGAGTTAATAAGAAGAGTCAGGATGGAAAGCGAAAAGGCGGGACTATACTTCAATGTAAAGAAAACAAAAGTTATGACAACTGCAACATGGGAAAACTTTGAGGTGGATGGAGAAACGATAGAGGTAGTATCGAGCTTCACATTCCTGGGATCTATGTTAGAGAAGGAGGGAAGATGTGATATGGAAATAAGGCGGAGGGTATCAATGGGAAAAACGGCAATGAACGGTCTGGGAAATATTTGGAAAGATAAATATGTGAGCAGGGAAACAAAGAAAAGACTGGTAAGAGCACTGATCTTCCCGGTCGTCCTATATGGATGCGAAACATGGACAAAGACATTGGATATGGAAAAGAAAATCAACGCGTGCGAGATGTGGATTTGGAGAAAAATGTTAAGGATTTCATGGACGGAGAAGAGAACTAACGAATCGGTGCGTGAGGAGCTCGGAATAGAGAGAGATGAGACACTACAGCAAACAGCGACTTGGAGGAAATTGAGCTACTTCGGCCATGTGATGAGATCTAACGGTTTGGAGAAGGAGCTGATGACGGCATGCGGTGAGGGAAGGAGGAGACGCGGAAGACCAAGGAAGAGATGGTTGGATGAGGTACAGGAAAAGTCTGGCATGAACTTGGAGGAGCTGAGAGAGGCAACAAGAGAGAGGGGACACTGGAGAGGATACATCAAGTATATCGCCAGAGCTCCAAGAGCTGACGGCACCAGGTGACCAGGTGATATGTTTCGCTGAAGACTGATGTGTGACTAAATATATAGCTCGCCTTTGTTTATACTTTGAAAGCAAAGTGTCAAAAATGTGCATAAATGGCGTTTGACATAATTTTATTTTGTTCCTCTCTTACTCATTGACAGACAAAATGTCTTTCATCGTGGATTCACTATTCTTAGGGCGTCAAGATCAACCAGCATTTATATTTTTAGACATAGACGAATTCTCAACGGCTTAATACATCATTGGTCGTTGAAATAAAATTCAAAAAATTCATAGGCTATAACTTGGTTAGTCCTTGTGACGACACCATTTCATAACAGCGGTGCCCTCTCCATTCTCCTAGCTTGAAACTGGCACAACCAGAGTGCGAGAAGTTGTGAACTGAACAAACGATAAATCTAATGAAGCCGCTTTTTAGGATTGTTTATAAATTATTAGTTACTTTTGAAATTGGGTTGTTTTTTGCAAAATTTCTATTCGTATGTGCGGACACGGATTCTATCAATGTAACAACATGTTATTATTTATCAGCAGTTTAACGACATCTTATAGCTACAAAGGCTGTTGACGTCTTTAAAGATTTTAACATATGTCCATTCACTTTTGTTCAACTGTTCAGCAGTTTTTGTCCTTTTTCTCTCTGTTTTCGTTTCCTTTTTCCGAAGTTTGATGGCAATCTTATTATACATTTGCACATTTCATGATGTTCACATAATACAACATCTAGGTTACTTAATTAGATTAACATCAAATATTTATCGCATGTTTACAAGCAATTTTGAACATTCATTGACCAACAATGAAATTATTGGCAGATTAGATATTCAACATTAAAATAAAAATCAAAGTATTCATCCATCATTTAGAGACACAAACATTGAACAATAATAATAATAGCAAGAGCAAAATTTTTCAATGTCTGTTTCATCTATTACAGAATTATTTGGGAGAAAAAAAACCAAACAACCGCACACTCAAAAAAAACCCCACAATAAACACGATAGAGACAAATCCAATGAAATTATAAATCTGATTAAACATTAACCCATTAGTGCCTGATTTTTCAAATTCATCTCAAAATATGAAAACTTTGTTGCAAATGATGAGTTTGGACAATGCCTAACACAAATTCTGCACAATTTTAGCTTTTGATGCTTTAGGAGCAGTTTTTTGAAGCGTCCCACTTTTGGGGACGCTAGGCACGAATGGGTACGTGAAGATTTACATTGTGATGTGTGCAGGTTATATCACTCAACACTGTTGATACATTCAAATAATGAAAACAGATAAATAATTTGCACTCAGAATAACTTGAAATAAAATGTATGTGCAAAACTGCAACAAAAATGGCATGTTTGAATGCATTTATATGCCAAATTGCTCACATTTTGAAATGAATTGCTTACACGCAGCAAATCATAATTATTATTGCTGTTCATGTCTCAGATCAATATCCTGTAGCAATGGCAACCAACACTGTTACAGAAGGCTCATAAAACAGTCATATGAAGCTCTTCAATTGCTAAAGTACTAGTGACTAGTCTTGTGTAGTAGATTATTGGTCTAGCCCTCCTTATGTGGACCGACATTTAACTTTTCTCAAACATTCGCAGACTTTCATTCGCACAATGCATCTGAGTTACAACAGATGGGATTTGGTGCTAGCAAGTGAAGTTCATACTTTCTGGTTTGTCCAGCCAGCTTATCCTTTCCATGACAGACAACTGTGTGTTCAGATCCATGCACTGGCCCTCACTTTTCTAATTTGTACAGCTCGACCATAGGAAGTGAAAATCTTCACATTTGTTGGCTTGCATTGTCTCAATAATGGTATATTTTGCTAATCTGCTGTAGCAGTCACAGAATGGTAAATAAGTAGCCATAGCAGCCTACACAACGTAGTTGTTGCTATGAATCGACCGCACCAAGTTGGGAACCCAGGGACTCCAACTTTATTACAGGTCTGACTGAGCAAAGTAACCATGTGGTGAATTCAATGAGCATTCTGTGTAGCCAACAAAGGCTTAGCTGCAGGCTGAGAGTGGTAAAGAAGTGGTAAAGGACCACTAGTTGTTAGTAGGAATCAACTGAATTGACAACCAATATGCCACCCGACTAATCCAGGGCTGGGATCCATGTACCAACTCATCCACATGGATGTGAATCAGACCAAAAGCCGAGTGGTGTATTCAACATAGTGTGATACCGTTGCCTAGTCATTAGGCCTACCTGATATTGTAGCAGGCCTAACTGGAAAATGTAACAGGAAAGTGATATTCATTACAATGCACAACGGCATTTCTTGAGTTTGGGTGACACCTTAGACTAGAATGACAAATTACATAGCGACTGATTTTTTTCTTATTTATTTCAAATAAATTTATAATAAATTAAATTATTAAATTTAATTTTCTAGCAACTGCATACAACAGAATGAGTGCATTTTGACTATTATTTTGCACTGCATTGCATGGGCCTATTAGGTTCTGGACAATTTCTATCCATGTGAAATATTCATGTAGGCTATACTTGTATACATAGGCCTAATGTAGCCTACAGTTGAAGTTGTCAATAAATTTTTGATGCAAATAACATCACATAACGCTATCTCTCACTGCGAGTTATACTTCTGCCTACAAACAGCCATTTATACTTCTTTTCAAACAATATCTGACTGCAATACCATACAATATGCAAAACTGCGTGTGTTGAACTTCACGTACCCATTCGTGCCTTGCGTCCCCAAAAATGGGACAGCGCTTCAGTGATAAAATGCATGTGTTATATTTTAGCAAAATGAATTTGATCTAATTATTTATGTAATAGTATATGCCAACCTTTGTGAAACCAAAGACAGATCTGTAGAAATGCACACACATTTTTTTAAATAGGTCGCGGAAAGTCCGCAATGTTTACATTTGCTAAAATAGGTCAATGGCGTCATCAAAAACATAATTTTCAGTCGATAAAAATATATTTGATGCGCATTTTGTGTCAGAATCATTTTATCAGCATGTTGGCATAACGGCTATAACATTAAATTGCATATTCAATGTAGATTTAATTTTATGTGAATTTTTGAAGTGGTGTCCCATTTTTGGGGACGCTAGGCACTAATGGGTTAAGTTTATATTTTGCTAAATACTAAAATGAAGCAAACCAGCTAAAATTATAATTCAAATACATTTCACATTGCAAACAAGCCATTTATTAATCTATTTCCAGGAACATTATTCAAAACAATGGTAAGACTGTTTCACCTTATCAATCACAACTAACAATAGTGACCATTAATAACGTTAAGCTGATACATTGTTCTAGCAGATTGTATTTTCAGATATTATGCTTAATTAACACTACTCATATAATTCTTCCATTAGTTATAGTCATAAGGATATCATAAGCTTCAAGATAAATACCTGGAATAGACAATATATTTTTAACAGTGCATTCCACTTTTTTCTCTTCGCATTTTTTAAGTATTAAGGTTGATATGTCATTCTTTTTACACGCAAGCAGCATATGCTCAGTTGTTTCAGGCAATAATGGCATTTAGAACACAGATCTGTTGTGCTTTTTCCTAGCACCTTCAGCCAAGTGTTATTAAGGACATGCCCCATCCTAAGTCGGGTGATTTGAACTTCTCTTTTCCTGATGGAGTCCATGAATTTTATATCAGTAGTTACCAAAGGCTGAATAGATTTATAAAATCGCCCTTTCCGTTCAGTATCATATTCAATTTGCCATAAATCAACAACATATTTTCTTATTAAGGAATAGATTTCCTTTAATTCTAGATAGTTTGTTGAATTAATTTCCGTTAGTTCTTGCCCACTCTTTGCAAGGGCATCTGCCATTTCATTTCCAGATAATCCAATATGGCTAGGGATAATGTGATTATACTAATATTTTTAAGTTTATTAACATTATCTAAAAATTCAAGAAATAAATTAGGTCGGGAACAAGACTTATTTTCTTTTATAGATGTGGCTACACTTAATGAATCAGTATATATAATATACTTATTTGCATTTTCATTTGTATTTTCATTTTGGATAATCCATTTTGTCGCTTCAATTATGGCTGTTAATTCAGCAGAATAAATTGAGGAGTTATCTGCTATTCTAAAAACATTATGAGAGTTCATGGATGGTATATAGAAAGCTGCCGAAACTACATTTTCAAGTTTAGACCCATCTGTATAGATTGATGTGCGATCAACATACTTATCAATTAATCGTAGCGATAAGGATGACATAATGTTAGGAGAATCCGTCTTTTTGTTGATATATTTTTTCAAGGACAAATCAACTTTAGTGGTTCTGTTAAACCAAGGAGCGGTTGACTGAAAAATTGGAGATTTAAATTGTTCAGAAATCATTGAAAAGAAATGTTCGGTTCTTTTGAAAATAGAATTGTGTTTTACAGATGGTGCGGAATAATAATTTAACCAGTGATCTCGCATGGTATCTGCTGCTGGGTGATCATTTGAACCCAATATTTTTGATCCAGCCCTGATTGAATTACTCAATCGACGTAGGTGGAGGGGAGTCTCTCCACATTCATTCTGGAGGGCCATGATAGGGGTGCCTTTAGCCGATCCACACGCCAACCTCAAAGCCTCAGCAACATGTTGACGAAAAGTTTCTTATATAGTTTTTTAGCAATCAATTAAAAAGGGTGTTTAAAGCGGAAAATATGTTGCGCAAGAAGCTTTGAAAACCAGCTCCAAAATCGGAACGAACTCCGTTTGTGTAAGTGCAATCGCTTATGTTTGTGATATTATGCTGCACTGGATACATTCCGAATCAGTTATCAAACCCATGTGTTTTGCGTGACACAGGCCTTTGTGTGTATAGAGTATAGACCGATTATATATAGGTCCATCCATATGGAATGGATTTTCACACATCTGTTCGCTCGGTCATTCTCTCGTTTAAACGCTTTCCTCATCTTTCTTTCGTCTCAAATCTCGCCTTTCACTCCGTTTCGATCGCACTGAAAGGCTCTTGCTGACATTAACGCTTTATAAAATGGTCAGGTGCATTACGTCGACGATTAATTCCAAAATTTTACGCACCACTGTGAGGTACAATGTTTTCTGCGTCCACTCGCTAGGTGGCGGTGGTGGCTGAATTAGGCATTTACAAAGGACGACGTACATGTACAAAAGCAAGTTTAGTTATATCATTATGGCCAGTGTTGTTTATAAATTAAAAAAACACGTGGTTGAATTCATGCAAGTTAAATGTATGTATGAACACTTGTTGCAGCGCTCCTTCAAGATATCTTCTCAGAAGCGCTTCCGAATGCAGCGCGGACACTGAATCGGAGTTTCACGCCGAAGCCCTGGGCAATTCGAGTGAAGGACTTCCCCAAGGTCCAGGTCTGCAAGTTTTGCAACCGTTGTTGTATTAGAATTGTAGCAGCGCTCTTCAGCTGCAATATGCGTGTCATTTTAACTGAATGAAGTGTTAATAACGAATTGAGGTCCGTTCATAAATGGACGATTTTTGACCCCTCCGCATCACAATCATGCCAACATGGCTCCATCATATCTACCACTACCATGGCAACAAGAACCCCACCAAAACAATGACGCCATCGCAATCAGGGGCGGATCCAGGGGCAAATCCGGCCATCCCCCCATTGAGAAATGCTCAAAGAACGTATCTCCTGGGTTTCGATAGTTAGGTTTGAATGGTATATTTTCCAGACAATTTGGCTAAATGACTAAAAAAAGTCATCAGTTTTTTTGGGTAGAGGAAATGGTATGTATTTTAAGGCAAGTCGGACCAAATAACTAAAAAGTCATCAGCTTTTCTGGCGAAGGATGAACAAATTTCCCCCAAAAGATAGAAAACCACACGCTTTTTGCGATTGTATGGATGGATCTATAGTTTAAGGAACAGCTTATGAAAACACAGTGCGTTTGAAGACGGCTCAATAAAGTGCATACTTACTTACTTAATTACTTACTTACTTACTTTTATAAAGGTGGACAGAAATCCTTGTTGGAAAACGTTTATAGTAAGCAAAATTGCGAGACTGTATTTTTAGACACCTTTATAACGCTAGTTAGGAATGTTACAAATTACGCACATGTCACTATAATGCACTTTCGACAAGTTAATCCAATTTATTTATACACTGAAAGCAAAGCGTTAAGACGGTGTACAAAAAACTATCCGATAATAGGTTGACGACCATGAGAAAATAATCATTTCATGTGTTTTTGATTCCCTTGATTCCCTTGGTGCAATTCATTTTCCGACGTCCATTTTTCAACAGACACGATCTCATCTCTGATGGTATTCCGCATAGATGACCTCTCCAACAACTACGTAAACCATCGGCGCATTTAGTCATGATGTTTTGCTGTGCCTAGGATGCAGATCGGATTCATTGACGTCAAAGACGGAAGACACACTGCCATGAACTACACTGACGTTGTTTTTCGCAATAGATAACAATAATTATGCCCCCGAATCTTTTTGAGTGGCATCGGTTAGTAAATAAACCAAATAATTATTTTATATTACTCACTTTTAAAATGGTCGACAGGAATTGGTGTTTTCATTTTGAGAAACGCTAGAGCAAAATTGCGAGACATTATTTTAGACACCTTTATAACGCGAGTTTGGTATAAATAAATTAACAATGACCGTTGCCGTCGAAAAAATTGGTTTAGCATAATTATTACAGCACTTTTTGACGCTTTTGTGGATGGATGGATCTAGATTTGACGATGGCTCATAACAACAGAGGCGTTGCCCTCGAAAGGTTTTCTCGTAGTAACAGTACACCAATCAAACAATCACTTAGCCATTAATTCATCCATTAAGTCAGTCAGTAAGTCAGTCAGTCAACCGGTCGGTCAGTCAATCAATCAATCAGTCAATCAGTCAGTCAGTCAGTCAGTCAGTCAGTCAGTCAGTCAGTCAGTTAGTAAGTCAATAAATCAGTCAGCCAGCCAGTCAGTCAGTCAGACAGTTAGTCGGTCGGTCATTTTATCATTCAATCATTCATTCATTCATTCATTCAGTCAGTCAGTCAGACAGTCAGATATATATTTCGGCTAACACTGCTGTCATCGTTGACTTTGTGACCCCTTGTCTACTTGCATTGAGTTAGATGCTGCTTAACGATAATGTGCCATAACAATTCATTCATTCATTGAAGTATTTATATAGCGCCTCTTCAAGGAAACTACTCAGAGGCGCTCCCGACTCCAGTACGGACAAACAGAACAGTTTTAAGTGCTTATGATGATTAGCGTCGACCTCTCGTTTCTCCTTGCTTGCGACTGGCAAAGCCATAGTGTGAGAAGTTGGGGAATGGAAAACGAGAAATTTAATCAAGCAGTTTTACTCACCATCATCGCACGATTCTCTAGACAACTCACAACCCCACAATGTTTCAACTCCGAAACTTAATCTGACCTATTCGAGAATGTCCACATAAAATTATTGACTGGATAACAGTGGATATCATCATGTCTGTGTAGCGCTATAGCTTATTTTTGCGTATGTATATTGGTATAACATAACCCCTGTCCTGGGTATGACGTTAAACTGCAGCCGCGTCCTGGGTATGACGTTAAACTGCAGCCGGCAGGTCCTGGGCATGACGTGAATCTGCATCCGGCTATGGGTTAGCCTAAAACAACCCCCTGCTCCTGCAGGGTATGGGACGAGGTGGTTAGGCGGTATGTTCTCGAACCTACCTCAAGCCGCTTCGTAGCGACCTTGGACAAGTTGCTCACCCATAATTGTCTCAGAGGAAGGCAATGGCAAACCACCTCTGTATCCTGCCAAGAAAACCATCATGGCGAGAGGCGAAAGTCGCTTGTCATGATGGTCGCTAGGGCTCTACGAGCCGAAAGCACTAACTAACTAACTATATTGGTATAATAGACTTTGCATGTGTTATGTCTGTGTAATGTTTGTGTTAATTATATCGGACTGGCTGCAAATTACGTTTCTTATTGGAATGGAATGGAGTGGACCGGGGGAAAGAGAAGGGTGGGGAAAGGAAGGGAAGTGCGGGGAGTTTTAGAGAATGGAATGGAGCACAGGGCAGTTTAGGTGAGAGTAGGGTAGGTGGAGAGAAAGGACGGTATAGTGCTGTGCATGACACTACTAGTAGGAGTTGCTGGCTGTTGGAAGGGGTTAACTACTCTTGGTTAGTGAAAACTTGCGCATGAGAAAAAGTCCGAGCTGTGCCAGTTATATTATGATGGTAGACACAAATATTTCTCACTCAGTAAATATAGCGCCGCAGCAAAACAGTTTAAAAGGTGTCTGGCATCCAACATCTCAAGACGGATTTTCCAACTAAGACTGCAAGGAAGCTGGACAGATCTCTACGCGAAGTCGACGGTCAAACCCAACGAATTTGTTTAAATCAATGTTTCCACTAATACAGTAGAAGCAGACGTTCTTCAAGGCATCATCTACGCTTGTGAACTCCGTGGACCGTGTTTCGACCAATTATCTCACAAAAGATATTCCCAGAAAAGTCTCATCTTAATATATCAATTAATCAAAGGATCATTGAAAATGGATGAATGAAGGAATCAATCAATCAATCAACAAACGTGCTTGTATTATGTCAGATTCTGCTTAACGACAATGCAAAGTTGATTAACGTTTCTCTCATCCATTCTGTTGGCTTGAGACTGAAACTAAATTCAGTTATGTTAGTGTCGCATACATGCTGGCTTCAGCTGCAATATGCGTGAAATTTGTAGCTGAATGGAGTGTCAATTATGAATTGAGGTCCGTTCATAAATGACGTCACGCAATTTCGGACGATTTTTGACCCCCCCCCCCCAACGTCACGCGTCAACACAGATGTCATATAATTATCTTGTAAGGGACGGTCACACATCCTCACAAACATTTGACCCCTCCGCTAAGGTGCGTGACGTCATTTATGGACGGTCCCTTACTATGACAAAGTGGACAAGATTCCAGTGTATAAGAGTCGGTAAGAGTCGGCTGCATGCCTACCAGTTAATTTAACAAGTATCTCCACGTCCTTACTACATGGCAACATATTTGTCAACGTCACTGCATGTTAGGAAACACTTTGATTGACACCAAGAGGTTGACTTCCAGACCACCGCATCCAAGCTTTCTTGCTTATAATTTTCAGTTTCAGTTGCATGCTTCCATCTACGGTTTTAGTTGAGTGTCCATTTAGCCGCGCTGAACAAAGTGAGACATCCATATAGGTGCAATAATCTATCAAATAACTATAATAGTGGGTAAATTCCAGCCTTAAAACTCTAATAATTAATAATTAAAAAATTTACATTGATTCACCAACTTCACGATGTGAAGAAATCTTGCTATATATAGCATTTGAAGGAAGTGTTTTAGAGGTGTTGAAAACGGAACAAGGGAAATCCGATATCGGCTCCCCTTAAGACTAATACATTACAATTACAATACATCGTCTGTACTACTTCACCGCCTACGCGCCATGTTAAATGACTGAATCCGGTATGAGATATCTCGTACTGGGCGGTGAACGTGTTAATGAAGATGGTTAGCGTTGCACCTCTATTCTCCTGGCTTGATACTAACCGGCGGCAGGTGGGATAGTGGAGCATATTTAATGGTTTTAAATAACCTGGTACATGCACGCTACTTACCGTCGTCTTCTCTATTCTCTTGGCTTGAAACTGGCACTAAAGCAGGTCAGCGAGTGGCGCATATGTAATGGCTTTAAATGACCTGATCAATACAGAACTCTGACACTGGTTTCACTCTGCCAGTGCCAGTCCCAAGCCTGTATAAAGGCGGAGGGTGCTGCTAATAGACTTTGTTACCACACAGTGACGTTCAACTGCAACTGGTAAATAGACGCTACTTACTGGCGATTAGCAACAGTTTACTGACACTGTTTCGTGTCTAGCTATAAAATGCTGAACGACTTGTGACGACCTCCTTATTTCTCTGTGATTGGTTTGAACTTGACTCCACAAACGATATCAGATTCATTCTAAGATGGAAAATCACCCGCTTATTTACGGATGAATCTGTAGGTTAACGGCAGCTTATGCGTTTGCAGATGATTCAATATCGCGCATACATGTACTTACTTGGTTTTATAAGGGACGTTGCCGTCGCCAGAAATCATTGCCGGCATCGTGGGAAACGCTCCGAAAAAATGAGAAGCGCTATTTGGACACCTTTATAACGAATATTTTGGAATGTATAAATATCGAGAACGAAGACTGAATTGTACTTAGGTGGATCGACAGTGAAGTCTCTTCTCGTAGACGTCAAAACTGAATTTAGAAGGGAGAACCATTCATCATCTATACTTCGAAAGACAAGCGTTAAAAGGTACATAAAATGGCTTTTATAATTTGTTTTCTCGCTTACAAGTTTTGTCCGCGGATTCGTATTTATGTAGCAATGAAATCAACCTGCAAATCAATCTTTAGATCAGGGGTCTCAAACTCAAGTCATCATGCGGGCCACATTTGAGAATTTACGAGGCTCGCGGGCCGCAACATGAAAATATATCACGCTCGAGAAACTACCAATAGGCCTACAGCATGTAGGCCTAATACTGTGATAATGATATTTTCCTGTAAAATTTGCGTAGGCCTAATATTATATTTTCCGTGTTACTATAATAATTTATGGTACTGCATAAAAAATATAAACTCAGAGCCACAATGATATGAAGTGCATCAATAGGCTATAGCACATTATTTTAGTAGTACCTAAAATAAAACTTGTAGCAGCTTTAAGAGTTAAGGTAGGCTATTAAAGTGAGTAGTCTCATAGTCTCATAGCCTAATGCTCAAGTGTGGATAGCGCTACTCATCTGACAACGTTTCCCAGCTACGAGAGCATCAATGGATGATGTTCGGTTTATCTTCTGAGATGCGACCAATCGGAGTAAGGCTTAAAAAAATGTAATGGTTATCTTTAAGGCGTGTCCATCTTTGAGATGAAAAAACTGTTCACATAATTATGTAGGTAGGCCTTCTGTCAGACATTGCCATTGTGCGTGATGGAGCCATGTGCAGATTTGCGATTTTTGTCTTCTGGTAGAAATGTGTAGAATACTGGAATAACAACTTCGTTGTGTTCTGGCTACTTCTGCTTCAGTGCAGTATCGCATTGACAGTCACTCACTGCATTCTGTAGGCTATGGCCTAATTATCTGCTGTTGCAGATTCAATGTCCACAGCAAAAGAACTAGAAAACGATTTGAACCTTGGTTCAGATAGCGAAGGAACTGCAGATTCGATTTTTTAGACTTCTTTCTTTAAAAATTTAATTAAACACCAGCTGGCTGTCGCGGGCCGCATTAATCGGGTCCGCGGGCCGCATGCGGCCCGCGGGCCGCGTGTTTGAGACCTCTGCTTTAGATAATTACAGATGAATTATCCCAAGTTCAACGTCTGAAGACATATAAGGGTCACCCACGCATCTACTTAAAACCTGATTCTCACCTTTCCAAACCGACCCCCACTCCGCGCCCACCCAATCCAGTCATGTCCCCCCG
Organism: Lumbricus terrestris; assembly: GCA_949752735.1. Classification (NCBI taxonomy): domain Eukaryota; kingdom Metazoa; phylum Annelida; class Clitellata; order Crassiclitellata; family Lumbricidae; genus Lumbricus; species Lumbricus terrestris. Next base: position 40,366,398 of record OX457046.1, on the reverse strand, counting down.
GCCTCACCCAGCTAAGACCCTTTGGTATTCCCGGCGTTGACCGGTAAAATTTCGTTTCTCGCCCACCCCACCCACTTGCTCCCCCACCAAGTCACCCAACCCGCATCCTTGCGAATCGTCCGTTGATACTGTCGTTGTGAATCGGCTTGAATCGCATGTTTAGCCAGGCCTCAGGCGAAAATGACGTCAAGATGTGACGTCAAAATAAATGAGTGAAAGGCTAAAATAATTTTTATTGCATCTTTATGTTTGCAGCATTAAAATCCGCATAGATATTTCAAATGTCTGTATTGCGAGATTTCAAGTGAATAGTAATCTGAAAAATAGCTCCAATGGGCGGTTCTGGCGACTCTGTGTCTATGCGCAAGGTTTCATGTCAATAGCTGGGAAACTGTGCATGGGCAGCATTCTGGACAGACATAGTCAGTTCGCCACATTCTCCTTTTATAGACATAGATAAACTCGACTTTTTCCCGTTCACCGTAAACGATATTCTGATCGTCCCAAGATAGAAATCGCCCTCTTATTTGGGTTTGAATGAATGAGTTTGTAGCTTAAATGCAGCTTATAACAATGCAGTGCGATTCCGGACGAATCAATAACGTGCATAGGCCTACCTAGTTTTATAACTGTCACTGCAGTCGACAGAAATAGTTGTTGGACTGTTAGCAAATTAAAAATGCGAAACTCAATTTTTAGACACCTTTACCATGCGAGTTACAGAATGTATATATTTCTTGGCGCAGGATCACACGCATCAATATTTTTTAAACCTGTCATGTTTTATATGGCATCGAAAGTCAGTGTTAAAGGTGTATAAAATGGCGCTTGGCATTTGTTTTCTCGCTAACACATAGACAAAATGTCCTTCACCGTGGATTCACTATCATTAGGCCATCGAAGCCAACCAGCCATTCAGTTTTTAGACATAGACGAATCACCACAGGTTCAACGTCTGAGGACATCAAAGGTCGCTGATTTTAAATTTAAAACTGCATACAACTTGGTTTGTTTGACGACACCATGATGACCTAAAATGACGAACAAAGACGTTGTTACATGTTTATTATAATCGCAGTTTGAAAAGTGTTCTGTTAAGCTGATCAAGTAAGCATGCTCGAAAGAAAATGTCATTAAATAGCATGTATATATATATATATATATAAACCTAAAATATATATATATATATAGCGTGTATATGTATACACTAATTGTTTGAGATCTGGTTTGAGACTTAAGGCTTAGTCATTACACACCTCTTTCCGACGATTAGCAACAGCTTAACGCTATAATTGTGTCATGAGATTAACTATAATTATGATTCATTCATTCAAGTATTTATATATGATGGTAGACAACTTGCAATACCCCTCCTCCTTTCCATCAATTATTGAGCTATAAACTTCAAAACGATATTCAAGTCACTCCAAGATGGAAATCACCCATTATTTAACGTTAGTTTGGATGGATTCGTAGTTCATCAGCAGCTTATGACAACGCAATGACGACAATTTCTATGGCGCCGTAACACAGCACACGCCATTACAAAGGCGCCTAAAATATTCAATGAGTGCACACTCACTGACTTCTAGTATTACATCGACCATTACCGTCGACAGAAATAGATGGATCCAGATTTGGCGAGGTCTTATGACAACAGAAGCTGTGTGCCTCGATAATAATTGGTTTGGCATAATACAGCCCTTTTTGCGTCGTTGGCATGCTATTAGTACAAAATTGCGAAACTCTATTTTTAGACACCTTAATGATAGGCCTACAATTTAGGAATGTACAAAATATGCAAACTGTTGTTGTTATTACAGGACACATCTAAATAGAATAACCTCTCTTCAATTGTAATTAAAAGCCCAATGCTAGAAAAGGTGTATAAAATGGCGCTTGGCATTTGTTATCTCGCTTACGCGTTGTTAGAGAGAATGGCATTGTCCGTGGATTCGCCTTTCTTATACCATCGGAATAATCCAGCAAATAAATGTTTAGAAATGGACGAATCTCTCCAAGTTCAATGTCTTAAGACATCAACGGTCGCTGGATTTAAAATTTAAAATGCATGCAACTTGTTTTGTTTCTTTCCAATCAATCAATCAATCAATCAATCAAATACTTTATTGATCATCGTAAACATGTATATGTATACATACAGTATAGCACAAACAAACAGTAGTTGAAAATGTCACATGCATTGATGTCAAAGGGGTAAGCCCAAAGGAACGTAAGGTTCCGCTAACAGGGTCACTCTAATTACATGAAGAATCAATCAATCAATCATTAACTTTCTGCATAATAGTATATGTTTATATACAGTTGTATATGATCAAGGTGTAACACATTCTATTCCATTTTACAAGTTTATCGAAGTGCATTGAATGTAAGCTATGCAACTCAAACAAGTGGAGGAAAACAAAACAACAAACAAACTAAACTAAAATAAACTAAACTAAAAAACTAAAAACACAGCAGTAAGAGAACACAACAGCGCACGTGTAGGTAGTGCACATCAAAACAAACCATTTTGTGCAATTATGCAATGGTATCCAAAAGAAATAATTTCAATTTGTATTTGAATTGGTACATTGTAGATACACAAGTAGGATCAATAGACAGAGAATTCCACATCAACGGTCCACATATTCTAATACTGTGTAGTCCAGTAGTGGTACGAACACTTCTTTGGTGGTATCTATTTACAGATCGCGTATAATGGCCATGAACGTTTGAAATCACCCTCTTATTTACGTTTGAATGGACGGATCTGTAGTTTAACGGCAGCTAAAGACGACACGAAAACCATGCTTATCATAATAATTTTTTAATCTGGGTTGCGTTAAACGAAATTGAAGTCCTCCACTTGACAAACCTTTATAACGCCTGCATATTGGATGTATAAGTGCTAACAGAAGGCAAAGAAATTAATCAAACTTAATTGAAACACATTTTTATATGTGCATTCGATCAAAGCGTTATTGAGGTGTGTTAGATGGTACTTTTCTATTCCTATTCTTGCTTATATGCTCATGGCCCAAGAATGAGGCAACAACGTCGGCGTTACGCTAAATGACGAAACAGCGTCTGTGTTACGCCATTCAACGCTGCAGATAAATTTCTATATATCTACAGGCGAACCTTTCTTTTTTATTTCAAATTTCAACGAAGTCTTTAAACTCCGATTTTAGAAACCTTTATAATGTGGTGTTTGCAACTTATAAATAAAGCAGAACGGAAAATCATTATTCGTCGTTAAACACGAAAAATAATTTATATAATTATCCGAAGCAAGCGTTATTTATAGGCGTTCAAAATGGCACTTTGCTTTTGATAATCTCGCTTACACGCTGATGGACCAAACAAAGTCGATGTTTCGACATTCAACGCCAGAAATCAATTTCTATATTATATCTATAGGCAAATATTTCCGTTTTAGTCCAAATTTTAACGTCGTCTTAAGGCATCAACGGGCGCTGGCTAGAATTTAGGATGTATTATAGTTGGTTAGATTGCTGGTCGACATTAAGCCTGTGTTATAACATAGATGATTTGCGTCGCCCTCTCATTCCTCCAGGCTTGGGACTGGCACTGCCGGAATTCGAGAAGTTATGGGATTGAAATAACGAGAAATTTAATTTAGCAGCGTTATTAGTTCAATCTGTTTCGGCAACTTTTGAAAGTTTGTTTAGATTTCCATAAAATTTAGAATTGAATCCGATTTGAAACCTGAAAATGGAGGTATGAACGCCGACGAAAACGAACGTTTTTCTTATATACCTGACTAACAATAGTTATAAGGGTGTCACATGTTGAAAAGCTGTTGAAAAAGGTGTTTAACAAGAAGTGTTGAAATCAGTTAAAATTTTTGACGATCTCTATTCTCTATACAACGACTGTTACGATGTTCAACGACGCCAATTTTTCTGTACATAATCAAATTAAAATTTTATTACGTGACTTTGTCCCATGTTTTGTGACACCACTCTAAATTCAGGTATGAAGAGCGCACGCATATGGGATAATTCGAAGCTCATTATGGTAGCTTTATAGCTTAGACAGTAGTCCTACCTCTGAAACGACGCAGTGCTGTTGAATAAGCTGGAGCCCACGTGCTTAACTATAAACGCTGCGATAAAGTATCTGTTTAACTAAGCCGGTGTAGCGCGAGATACTATCCGTGCGACATAAATTCTCCGGCCACGCCCACTTCGCTGCGGGGGATACAATTTCGCATGCATTACGTGCGAAATGATAAAATCTAATCCGTTGACAAAAATACTATCCGAGTGGATTGACCAACTCTGTTAACAATAATATTCTTTATATTAAGCATAATAACTCGATGTGCAAAAGCTATTATAATTCACGCATGTAAGTGAGATTGTGGGATAGTGACATTGCGGATATGCAAGAATATTTAGGAGATAACGCGATTAAAAGGGACGAAGCGGTCTTAGGTAGCGTATACCGTTGCGTTCCGAATGATGGCAACTGACGCACAACCAAATTCCACCGTAAAATGCAGGGGCGGAGACCTAGAGGCAGGGGGACGGCCCCCCCAATGGAGGTGTTGGGGGACGGCCCATGCATTTGTCCCCCCAATCGTTGAGCGTCAAGACCAAAAAAAGGTCATCAACTTTTTTGGCGGCGAAAACAGAAATTTGTTCGAGATTTCGGCGATGACCAGAACTTTTTCCGTCAAAAGATGGAAATTTTTCGGTCCGTCCCTCCAACTCTCCGCCCAGGTCTCCGCCACTGGTAAAATGTTTTTCATAGCAAGATTGTATTGTTAACAAATTAATCGCGTCCGCTTGCTACGGGCTCCTTATAGTAAAGTATTTGCCTGTGTGTGACTGTTGGCATTCATCGGACCATGGACGGAGACTTGGATGGAGACTTGCGGGGGACGAAATCGAGCGACCGAAGGAAGGACGCGAGATTTTGGGCGAACGAATGGCTGAGTCGCCGACGAAATTTTCAATAATCGCCGGTCATCCGTTCGAAATGTCGATGTCGATTAAAAAAGTTTATGACCTTTTTTGGTCATTGCCTCTTTTGTTCGACGCTATGACCTCACAGTGTGTTTCGTGAAGTGTGTAGGCCTAGTACATATCCTAACACTTAACGATTTGGGGTTGACAAATGCATGGGCCGTTCCTCGCGAGACATCCATTGAGGGGAACCATGCCCCATGCCCCCCCAAGACTCCGCCGATGCATCTGATTGTATGTGTCTGGATTAGGGTTCTGACAGCAGAACTAAATCATGTCGTTCACCTTAAACACCTTTAACTGTAATCTTCAAACCTATATAAGAATTTACAGCGGTAGCGTCGTCATCTGACCTTTCGACTGGTGTGACACTATGGGCCAGTAAAATATACGGGAAATTTAATATGAACCCAATGGTTTATTATGGCAAACCTTTTTTGGCAGAATATTGTACGTAAATACCCTCCTAAACTACAGTAAAAATGCAAATAAATTTCATAGTGGGGAAATATGTTTAAATCGTTAATTATTGTGATTCAAATTATGACCGTGCGTATAGCGTTTGGCTTAGCCATCGCCTATGCATTAATAATTACAATGTATGTTCGTGGCCTTAAGTGCGGGGTTGTTGTCGACCACACACTGCGTAGTTATTGCCTAAAATATTTATTTTCTCTAAGATCGACATTTACATAGTTTAGATAATAAATATATCAATCGATTCTTTTTAATCGGTAATTTTACTGTGTTTCCAGCAAACTCGTTAGTCGCCTGCCCAAAAATAAATTCAAAATTATAATTATTTCCCCTTTCGCATGTTGTTAGCATTTCTACCACATGACATAGTTCAGATAGTAAATATAATAATCGATATTTTTATCGGTAATTTTACTGTGTTTCCAACATATAAATCGCATTTCCGCCAGTTCATGAAATGTAAGCAAACTCGTTTGTCGCCTGCTCAAAAATAAACTCAAAATTATAATTACTTCCCATTTCGTATTTTGTTAGCATTTCTACCACATATTCTTTAGTCCATTTCGAAACTTTTCGTGCAAAAATTTGCCTGCCATAGTAAACCAGCGCGTTTTAGACTTAATTGACCGGACTACTACACGGTCATACTTTATTTTCACTGTCTGAAGAGAATTGCCAGAGGTTGCGAGGGTTCACCTAGTCTTTCTTGCAATGGAACCCCGTAGTGTCTTCATTGTCCTTCCAAACTCTATCAATCAACGTCAGACCCCAGACCACCCTCTAACTTTTCTATAATTATTCTCCTACTGCAACAGTCCCCGCCCATCTCAAGTCTCCAAGATTGGTGGGTGCGGGGTGGAACGGGTGGTGCTTAGCGGTGTGGTATATAGTCGGAGGTGGTGGGGTCAGTACGGGATGCATATACCCGAATCCCAAGCCGTATAGCATCGTAAAATTATTTAAAACATCTTTTAGTCACCTTTTCATCGCTCATCCAACTTCTAATTCTACCATATCACAGTTCCGTTATTCATCCAACTTTTACTTAAACCAAAAATATCTAATTTAACGGTTACAATTTTGCTTGAAAACATGATTTTCTCGCTCATCCAACTTCTATTTCTGTCAGTTAATATGCTCATCCAGCTTCTAATGATACTGCTATACATCAGCAGTAATATCATGTTTTCATCGTTCATCCAATTCCAGTTTACGGAAATAAATTAATATCTCTGAAGTGCTATAAGGCTTGGGATTCGGGTATAAGCGTACGGGATGTGTAAGGAGGGGATAGGGTGAGCGGTAGAGGGTGGTACAGAAACCAAATGTTATGTGTAAGTCGGTACCCAGAAGGGTGGGTCATTGGCAGGGTGGGGAAGAATGGGGTGGGAAAGGGTCGGGTTCAATCCGGGCGAAGCTGGGTGCTTAGCTAGTCAGGCATAGGTGTGGGCCTACATCGGATTTCCACTGTTCGATGCTAAACACCTATAAAACATTTTCACTAGAAACTATAAATACGAGAATTTCGATACAACAAAGTGAATATCAAAATATTCCTAAACAAATATCAAGAATTAAGAATATATTACAGCGGAGCAGTCACTCAAGCGATCGCCGAGGCAGCCATGGTCATGAAATGTTGACTACTTCGTTTTCTTAGCCTCGGCGCATGAAGGTGGGTGGCCAAATATCTTCCGCACTGTATGTTCCCCCTCCAACAGCGTACATGCAACCAGTGCTCTCGTTGCTGCTGATTTCGTTCGGGGCGCATGCAGGGTAGATATCTTAGAAGGAATTTCTTATCTTGCCAATTATTACTATCATCAATATTATTTTCGCACGAGGTAGGAAAAGTCCCTAAGTAATATTAACCTGTGGTTAGTGGTCCTCGTCTCCCGGTGTTCTTGATTTGTGCAATTCGACTTTTTATTGTACGCGCTCTAGCGTGCTTTCATTCGATACTCCCGCGCTTGCAGGCGGCTCAATGAAGTACATAATAACTTACTTGCTTATTTACATACTTACATACTTGCTTACATATTTACTGATTTTTGTACATGCTTGCATACAGTACTAGTTTCGTTACTGGACCCCCTCCGGCCCTAACGACCAGCTAACCCTGCCGTACGTGTAACGTTATGCGGCGTGAACGTTGCCACGAGAAAATAGCTAACGGCTGCCGAAAGTACGTTATTCACGCCGGGTTAGGACCTTAAACGCGAGCGAGTAGCTCAGAGGTCGACCAGAGTGAGTCTTCTAACTCCCCGGGAGACCGTAATTATGAAGACATTAGCCGGGTGTCAAAGATAAACTAATTAATGCCATCTGCTCTATACATGTACATGTACATGTGTACGCTTGAATGCATGTCAATAGCCACGTTGCCGCTGTGCAGTCTGGATCAGTTCAACTACGGCTGAAGCACGTAGGCCTACAATGTACATGTACATGTACATGTTGGGAGTGCTTCTGAGTAGACGGTGACTTGAAGGGGCGCTATAAAAATTGATTAAATTATAATTATATCATATATTATTATATTATATATTATATTATTATATTATATTATATATAATACATACACACATACTTACATACATACATACCTACATACATACATACATGTACATGCATACATGTACATACATACATGTACATACATACCAACAGCAAAAGTGACTATAGCAGACAGAGCTGGCCCAATTCGCAGAACCTGTCTATACACATATATTTTTATGTATATATGTATACATGTACATACATACATACATACATACATACATACATACATACATACATACATACATACATACATACATACATACATACATACATACATACATACATACATACATACATACATACATACATACATACATACATACATACATACATACATACATACATACATACATACATACATACATACATACATAGATACATACATACATACATACATACTAACTTACGTGGATGCATAATTATATGCATACCAACAGCTACAATGTATGGTGACTATGGCAGACTTCCAGGTGGTCCGTTTAGCAGGACTTTTCTATACATACTGTACATACATGCATATATACAGTGTATACATGCATACATACATACATGTATATACATGCATAAATACATGCATGCACACATACATTTATACATGCATGCATAAATTCACATATACGTGCCTGCATACATGTACTTACATGTACATACCAACGACTATACGTGTAGTTACTTAGGCAGACGATAAACCTATAATGTATAGATGTAATTGGTCGATTTCTCCAGAGTGTACCTCGACTACACAGGGTATAACTTTTGAAGGGTAGGGGCCACCATCATAATCTATACGTCAAAATGTGCGGAAATGAACCCCCTGCAGCTACCTAAAAGGGCATAATAGTATATTCCATTCGCAACAAGTTTGTATTTTGCAGAGAGGGGGTAGGATCATTGGACACTGTGGATCAGACTGGGCGAGTGGGAGAGGAGGGAGGATCATTGGACACTGTGGATCAGACTGGGCGAGTGGGAGAGGGGGTAGGATCATTGGACACTGTGGATCAGACTGGGCGAGTGGGAGAGGGGGTAGGATCATTGGACACTGTGGATCAGACTGGGCGAGTGGGAGAGGAGGGAGGATCATTGGACACTGTGGATCAGACTGGGCGAGTGGGAGAGGGGGTAGGATCATTGGACACTGTGGATCAGACTGGGCGAGTGGGAGAGGGGGTAGGATCATTGGACACTGTGGATCAGATTGGGCGAGTGGGAGAGGGGGTAGGATCATTGGACACTGTGGATCAGACTGGGCGAGTGGGAGAGGAGGGAGGATTATTGGACACTGTGGATCAGACTGGGCGAGTGGGAGTGGGGGAAGGATCATTGGACACTGTGAATCAGACTGGGCGAGTGGGAGTGGGGGGAGGATCATTGGACACTGTGGATCAGACTGGGCGAGTGGGGGGAGGATCATTGGACACTGTGGATCCAAATGGGCGAGTGGGAGAAGAGGGAGGATCATTGGACACTTTGGATCAGACTGGGCGAGGTGGAGTTGGAGAGGGATCAGTGAGAGCTGCTGGAGGATCAGTGAGAGCTGCTGAATGGGGTGTGCGAAGTGAGGCACGCGCAGTCGCTGAGCCTGGCCATTTTATGCAACTGCTGGCAGATGACAGCGATATCCGTCGAAATGAGACGTCGGATATTTTTGATTTTCATGACGACGCCTTTCCAATTTTAACATCTACACCGTCACAAACAAGAGCCAACAGTTACCGCTCTTTCAATCAACCAACCAGCGCCACAAACCAGTCAATCGCACATCAACAATATACTGTTCACAATTCTGATAATTATCCACCGTCGGCAGTTACTGGAGTTATTAACGTGACAGCAGGCTCACTATGTCATGGCTGCACAGCTCTGCAGATGGAAGTGCAGCAGATCAACAAGACAGTTGAGGAACAGAGCAAGAAAATTTCCCAGCTAAGTGAAATGTTCATTCACGTAAATAAGCGACTGGGCGAGATTGGTGGACAGAACACGTCCAACAGACATGTAAACCGTGCGCGGGACGAGGTTTTCACGGATGTCCGACTGATGCGTGTGAAGGCTGCTGCATTTGTCACAGGGCGTGCATTATCAGCACACATGTGCAAGCAGTTAGTGCTTAACCTATTCGAAAATGAACCCCCATATCGCTTTGATACGGATGATATTAAAAGCATAAATGAGCGTCGGGAATTGCGAGATGCGCCCTCACTGGCCAAATGGGCAGTCTTTGAACTCTTTAGCCTACAAGATCTAGTTGGGCGCAATTGCTTGGGGGGAGGATATACCGGGGGTGGGGCGGGTTCGAGTCGATCGACCTCTGAACTGAAGAAACCATTCGACGAAACCAAAATGAGTATAATCAAGACGGCAGTGTTTGTGTTGTATCCTCAGCTACACGACGGTCCACGCAGAGCAATGTGGATGAAGTGTGTTGAGAAAATTAACACAGATGTACGCTACCTGTTTAAAGTCAGCCTTAAAAAGCATGAATGGCTTCAACTGGGACCGTATTAACACTGTTAACTTTCACAGCACATTGCGTCTACAAGAGACTCCATTTTACTATTTCTCACTTAATTAGTGTAGTATTTTACTTTTAGAAAGGTTTGAACCAGAAATGACTTAAACGTTTTCATTTTCAGTAGTTAATCGCTGTGTGATGGCGTTCGTGATAAATAAGCAATTTATTGCTTTTTGTGTTCTCTGCAGTTTTTGTTTGGTTTCATCTCCGTAGTAAACAACTTAATAATTACATTGTCTTAATATCACTTATTACTATTTATTAATCTTTTGCAAACATGCATGACGTCATCCAAATGCGCTGGATTATTTATGGTGGGCCTAGCTAGATAGTTCATTTATTTAAGTAAGTAAGTAAGTAAGTAAGTATAGCTTTACTACACCGCCTGCAAACGCACTGCGGGATACGAGGAAGTTAATGGATGAATTCTTCAGTACTGTTTGGAATATCCATTTAGTCCACTATATATAGTCAAAGCATGAGAAATTAAGAAGAACCTAAATGTAGCCTACTTCGTAAATGTAGGCTACATGTAATCAAGAATTTCTATAGCGGCCGTACATGGCCTCGACCCTGTTCATTTTTCAGTGAATTTGTAGGAAAGACTTAATCCATTTTTATCCATTTTATCTGGTTAAAACCCTGGTTTAACCCACTATAGGCATAGGCGCTAGCGCCGACAAAACATCTAGTTGTGTATATATTCATAGTAAAAAGCTATAATACTAACAGGCTATAGCACAATGGACAGTGTAATAATCTTCTTCCGCGTATGTTAATGCCTCATACATGTACAGTACATGTAGTTTTGTACTCAGATTTAAAGACGACTTTGAGCTTGGATGGGTAGTCACCTCCCTCGAACCCTCTTCTGATTCCATGTCGTGTCAGTCAATGTTTGTCACACTTCGTCAATTTGTTAATTTTCTCCCTGAGATTTTAAGGCTAAAACCGCCACAGTTCTGATTGACCAACATTCGCCACAACAGTCTGTCAATTAGGCCTGCAGACACAGTGGTTAGCCTATTATTAAAAGTGTTGCACCGTTTATATGCATACTAGATTAACTGATCACCTTGATAGAAATAACCTTTTTTATCCGTACCAATTTGGCTTTAGTAAAGGTCACTCCACATCCCATGCCTCAATTGAGGTGGTTGATAAAATTTCAGAGGCTATTGATAATTAATCGTTTGATTTCTATTGGAGTATTTTTGGATCTATCTAAAGCTTTCGATACTATTCAGCATAACATTTTATTTGATAAATTGTCTTATTATGGTGTTAGAGGCATCACTCTTGACTGGTTTAAATCTTACCTGACTAGTCGTACCCAACAGGTCTTCTTTTCTAATACCCATTTTAAACTGGCCCACATATTATGCGGTGTTCATCAAGGTTCCATTCTAGGCCCTCTCTTATTTCTTATTTATATAGGCCTAAATGACATTACTACTTGTTATAACAAACTTAAACTATATTTATTTGCTGATGATACTACGGCCTTTATTACTAGGCCTAATTCTAGTCACTTATGCCTTATTAAATCTATGAATCATGAGATCACTTTACTTACAAACTGGTTTAACTCTAATTTCTTATCACTTAATCCTAATAAAACCAATTATATAATCTTTACAGGACCGAATAGAATAATCAATGTCTCGAGCATACCCCCCTCTCGAACCAAATGAGGCAACGCAGATCCCAGCGTAAATTGCCGCGTTAACGGACGAACACCAGCTGGAGGAACTCAGCCTTGTCGCGTCACAGCAGACAATCGACGCTTTGATAGCAGCAGTGCAGATACTGTAGACACAGATTACAAGCTGCTGCTCAAACAGATCAAATCGGGCTGGCCACCCAAAGGGACGGCCGTACCAGAGGCAATTAAGCCTTATGCCGGATTCGCCGACGAACTCATCACGAGCGGCGGGTTGGCTTTCAAGGATCTACGGGTCATTATGCCGGGACCCGCTAGGGAAGACATTTTGAAACGTCTCCATTCCACCCATATCGGGGTTAATGGCTGCATACGCCGGGCCCAAGAGGCAGTACATGTACAAATGTACATGTACATGTACATTGTACATGTACAATGTACATGTACATGTATATGATCCAGGCATCGTCGCCGCAATCAAAGACGCTGTCTCCCGCTGTACATGTACATGTGGGGCGCGGTGGCTCCGAGGTAGCGTCGTTGATCGAGGATCGATAGGTCGCGAGTACAAACCTCGCCTCGAGCCATTGCGTATAGGGACCTTGAGCAAGTCCTTTACTCACAACTCACGCTCACTGCGCTTCGGCGTGAAAATTCCAACACAGTGTCCGCGCAGTAGTTGGGAGCGCCTCTGAGTAGAGGATGGCTTGAAGGGGCGCTATAGAAATTCATCCATTCATTCATTCATGTACGTAGCAGTATAGTCAGCTAATAAATAAAGCGTCTTATAACGAACGTGGTTAGACTTCTGTGTAGAGGCCTAGGACCAATAGGGAACAGTAACCTTACAACTACTCGTGCCTGCCAATCCAACCATACATGTACATTCAGAAAAGTACTAAAACAGCTATTATTAAATACATCTGAAGATAATGATTGTTAACTTTTGTCAGTTACTTTTAAATATTTTCTAGCTCTGCTAGTTGACCGGGTGAATCACAGCCTCTGCTTATCCTTCAGATTCATTATTTAGGGGGACTGACTCGATAAGCTTCTCTGAGCTTCTTCATCTCCCTGGATCTCATCTCACTTCTTAACCACCTATTAATATTCTACATGTACATGTACATGTAACTCCACAATCTTACTCACCCTTAACCCTTAACCCTCGATGGTAGGCCTACTTTGGGGTGCAAAATGCACCCCAAGGCCGTTCTTATGGCTGCTTACGTGTTATTTTTAAAATTTCAGCAGTTATTATCTAGGACATTGTAAGCGTACAATTTTCTCATATAGTCATGTAGAAAATATAAAAAAAGAGTTCACGTCAATTTTTGCCAGCACATTTGCATCGGGGGTGCAATTTGCACCCCAAAACTTTCACGTAGATACGATGAACAAATTCATTCATTTGGTGCTGATTACTGCAATAATTTGTTATGTTGTTATATTTTATAACACATACTAGAATTAGTTTGCTTTTTTAACAAGTCAACCATTTGTTTTGCATACAATTCAAGTATATATAATTATTAGAAAAGAAATAACACCATGGCAAGGTATTCTGTAATCATTAAATCATAGCCATCCTTAAAACTACATGTAACTTCCCACCAGTGGATGCCTACATGTACAATGTATAGTACATGTACATGTACATGTACATGTACATCAATAATAACAATCTTGGTCTCCTCACCCTACTTACACCACCTCCATTTCCCCTCCCGCCGTGCACACCTCGTATGCACCCAAGCCCATCCCCACGACATTAGTAAACCGTTATCAACATCACAGGCGTCATGCCACCATCTGTTTTTCACTAATGATTTCACGGGTCTTCCTGACCCGCCTGAGACGAGAGCCGTCTAGGCGCGAACACCGTGCCTTTAGCGCTTGATCGGCTCCTAGTCGACCATGGATCGGCCCAGGATCACAGTCGGAGTAAGAGTCCTGTCACTGCGCTGGTACTGTACTTGCATAGTGAAGAAATCGTGTGAACTTGATCCACGTCCTCCGTTTGTTATTGTGAACATTATAGATGACATTGCTCCATTTTTAGTTAAAATTTTACAGGCAAAATCGCCAAAAGCGGTGGGTGGCCTCACTAAAAGTGATACCAGTCTTCTGTTCTGTTTGAGATATTTTGATGAAGTCTGGGCATGATGAGCAAATATAAATTGTCTATAAGCCTGTAAAATATCATATCGAAATTCCTCCTTTTGGTTAAGATATAGGCAAAAATCGTAGGTTTTTGTCGCACCCTGTAGTTGTCTCTTCTTAATTCATTAAAGAACAGTAATTTCGAAAAAAATCATGTATACTTATAAATTATAATTTTATAGTTGTAAGTTGCAATGTAATCTGCTAAACTGTTCAAGAACCTAGGATATTCGAAAATAAATTCAATTAAATAGCATATTATATAATATACACTAATAATAGTTTGAGTCTTGATTTTTCAGGCATGGTCCTCAGCGAATGCAATTAAATAGCAATGCAATTAAATAGCACACTTTATTATAATTATACATTAATTGCTAGAGATCTGGTTCTTAGACTTAAGGCATGGTCCTCACACACTGCTTCCCGGCTATTGGCAACAGTTTAACGCCACTGTGTCATATTCTAACTATAGAATAGTAGACGACTTGCAACGCACTATTCCTCTTCCCTGGATTGTCATATTCTATTTATAGAATAGTAGACGACTTGCAACGCCCTCTTCCTTTTCCCTGGATTGGCTTCCATCAATTATTGAGCTAGAAACTCCATAAACGATATTCGAATCATTCAAAGATGGAAATTACCTGCTTATTACTTTTGTATGGATGGATCCGTAGTTTAACGCAGTGTGTTTGCTGACGGTTCAAAGAGTGCACACTCACTAACTTCCAGTATTACAGCGTCCGTTGCCGTCGACGTAAATTTGTGTTGGCATGGTACAAATTGCGAAACTTTATCTTAGACACCTTTATGATGCGAATTTCAGAATTATTAACTTGCATTTTGGATTATAAGATCAACTTAGCGAGTGGGCTTAATCTTACTTATCTATTGATAGTAAACTGTTTAAAAAGGTGTAGAAATCTACGTATGGCATAAGTTTTCTAGCTTACACGTTGATAATAAGCAAGATAATTATATAATTATTTCTCTGTTGACTCGTAATTCTTAGGACATCGAAACCAACCTGCGAATCAATTTTCTGGATATAGACGAATCTCCCAGAGATCATTGGCTTAAAACATCAAAAGTCGCATAATTTAAATTAGAAAATTCATACAACTTGGTTGGTTTGATTGACGACATCATATCATTAAAGAAGATTTTCAGTGTCGTCATCTGCTTTCTCCTGGCTTGAGTACGAGAACGTGTGAACTGGAAAAAACCCGATAAATATAATCAAGAAGTCTTATTGGTATAATAGGTTGGCTTAATTAATTTGAAATTGTTTTTATTCCTTCCGTAGTATTTAGATTCATTGACGAGATTAAAACCTTGCATTGTATCCAATTGGCAAGCAATGGGTATGCTAGCGAAAGCTTAGCGAAAGCGCCTGTTGCAGAGTAGTAGTAGTTGCAATCTAACACTATCACCATAACCGCCCTCGCCATCAATACCAACACCACTACTACTTTCACTATCACTGTCCCAACCGTCAATACCACCACCAACCTGGCATCACTAACATGCCACCAGCATGACTGGCATCACTAACATGCCACCAGCATGACACCATGTCTGCCGCGAACCATGAAATAAAGCGTCTACTATCACTAACATTGATACTGATGCTAACACTAAAAAGACACTTACACTTCCACAATCGCCATCTACGCAGCTGACAAATATACAAACAGGGAACTAGAGCTAAGAGCTCTTGCTCATGCACCAACGCTTACACGTTCAGTCAAGCGCCGACACACTGGCGCCTCGTGTGGTCAGTTTCAGAACAATGGTCACCAACGAAGGTCATTCTATGGCGACTCTTACTAATTGCGCCTTGTGACTACTGAATGGACGCAAGCTGCTTGACCACCATCGTTCTTCGCTTCTAGTTTCTCCTCCTATTTCCAATATTCATCTTCTTATTACTCTCGCCTTTACATAATAAGGCCCTTTCGCAGACTTTTGCAGTTCTTTCGCATTACAATTTCCCACACTTGTCGCGAATAAACTTTTTTGATTACAAACTGCGACCTTGCAAGGGCATTTTACGCGATATTACAAAAGAAAGCTGGTGATATCGCACATTCTAAGCGTCGCCTTTAGCAACTGTTGCGGAAGAGCGTTTAAAAAATTGACACCAAGGTATTATTTATTTGTTTAGCGACACTGTGCATGTAAGAGGCTTTGGCGAAAAAAACTTGCAATCAAGCATTCATTATGAATAGCATCGTTATTAAACGTTTTAGAGGTGTTTTAAATTGCAGCTTCGTTTGCCGATGGTTCAATATCGCTCATGCTTACTTACTTAATAATACAAAGGACGCTGCCCTCGCCATGAAATCATTATTGGCATTGGGGGAACGCTTGACGTGTTGCATTGGCTTCCAATACCGTACCGCATTGAATTCAAACTCTCATTGCTCGTCTACAAGTCACTACATGGCTTAGCACCGGACTACCTCAAATCCTATTGCGTGCAGATGGCGGCGTCAGGTGCTGGCCTTACACTGACATCTAGTGTGAAAGGAGATCTGTATGTGCGAAGGACGAAGACACGCTTCGGGGAGCGTGCTTTTTCAACTGCTGGCCCCCGCTGCTGGAACAGTCTGCCTTCCACAGTTCGTTCTGCCAACTCTGTTGGGGTTTTCAAAACTCGTCTGAAGACATATTTGTTTTCCAAGGCGTACCTGTGACTGAATATATTATGTTTGTGTTTGTAGAGGCGCCTTTGTAACGGCATGTGCTGTGTTACGGCGCCATAGAAATTGTCGTCATTATTATTATTATTATTATCGAAAAAATGCGAAGCGCATTTTGGACACCTTTATAACGAGTATTTTGGAATGTATAAGAATCGAGAACGGAGACCGAATTGTACTTAGGCAAAACACCTTGCTATCATCTATACTTTGAAAGACAAGCGTTAAAAGGGTATATAAATTGGCGTTTGTAATCTGTTTTCTCGCTTACAAGTTGATAGACAGATACCTTTCTCAATGGATTCGTATTTCTTTGGAAATGAAATGTACCTCAAATCAATTTTTAGATAATTACAGATGAATTCTCCCAAGTTCAACGTCTGAAGACATCAAGGGTCGCCCACACATCTACTCCACACCTGCCCCGAATCTTCCCAAACCCACCCCCACTCCGTACCTACCCAACCCAGTCAGTTCCCCTCCCCGGCCTCACCCAGCGAACACCAATCTTGTATTCTCGGCGTTGACCGGTAAATTTCAATTTGTCGCCCACCCCGCCCACTTGCTACCCCAACCAGCCACCCAACCCGCAACCTTGCGATCGTTCGTTGACACTGTCGTTGTGAATCGGATTGAGTTGCATGTTTAGCCAAGCTTCAGGCGAAAAATGACGTCAAGATGTGACGTGAAGAAAGACGCATCTTTATTTTTGCAGCATTAAGAGCCGCCATCATCGATATTTCAAATGTCTATATATCATGATTAAAAGTGAATAATAAGCTGAAAGTAGCTCCAATTGATGGGCGGTCATTGTGACTCTGTGTCTATATGCAAGGTTTCAGGTCAGCAGCTTGGAAAACTGTGGGCTACATTCTGGACAAACATAGCAGGGCTGTTTTTAGGGAATTTTTTTTAACTGCACAACCCATTCTTTCCTTTCCCATCCTCCATGGTAAATTACTTCCAATTTCATTTCATTTCGCGAGTGCTGCAGTCGCTTCTGACTTCAGCCAATAGATCGCGTCCTCTTCAGCGTTGTGCAGGGCCCGCAGGCCGCCGCTGAATTTTACTTCCAATCGGAGAACAAGACCGTTTTTGCTAGTTTTAACTGTACAGAAGTGCTTCTACAACCTCACAAATCCATTTAGAACTGCACATACAAATTTTGTGCACAGCTGCACGTTAAAAAACCCTGAAACATAGTCCGTCCGCCCGTCCGCCAAATTCTTCTTTACAGATATAGATAAATTCGGTTTTTTTCGTTAACCGTGCAAATGAATTCCATAAACGATATCCTGTTTGTCCCAAGGTGGAAATCACCATCTTATTTGAGTTTGAATGGAGAAGTCTGTAGTTTAAACGCACCTTATAACAATGCAGTGCGTTTGCAGGCGATTCAATAACGTGTATACCTAGTTTTATAACGGTCGTTGCAGACGATAGAAATCGTTGTTGGAAGATAATAAAAGTGCAAAATGCGAAACTCTATTTTAGACACCTTTACGATGCGAATGGCAAAATGTATACATTTCCTCGAAGAGGATTGTTTGCAACTAAATGAGTAACCCTGCTAAAAAAATCGTTAACTACGTTATAATGGAAAACCATGAAAATTTTCTGAAATTTTAACCCATCTAAATACACTTTAATTTGTTTTGAGCATTTCCGTTTGCAAAAGACAACTCGCTGAGTATGGAAATGTAGCCCCAGATTCCTTTAATCGAAGGGTATAATTTGTGTCTCTTCGTATTATTGACGTGAAAGATATAGTCGACAATCTAAGTGGTATCCCCTCTGGTACCTCCGGTACACATTGAGCACAACCTTTGAAAGGAGTGAGATGTCACCTCACTCGTTAGCTCAAAATGTGTGTAAATGAACCCTCAATAGCTCTCTAAAATGTCAAAATTTAATTCGAAACGAAACAAGTTTTTTAGCCCGAGGATTAAACAAAATGAAAATAACGTAGGCAAACAGTGATGCATCGCAATTAAACGTTGCGACAATGCCGATATAATCCGTGACTTGGCTATGTAACAAATCGGTTCAGTGTAAGTGAAAAGCTCGTTAGACAACACGATGTCCTGATTTAAGTCGAATACGGTAACAGCACGACGACGTAACGTAAACACGGGACTAATATAATAATTCACAGTGAATATTGTCATTAGATTGTATTTACAGCATATTACTGATTTTTATTTTTATTTTCAATAGTGGAGCATACGTGTTGACTTTCAATAACCTTGCCATTACATGTTGTTTACAGACCTATTCAGATTATCGAGATTGTGTCACGCTAGCTAAAGGATGCAAGATGAATAGCGACACCGTGTCGCACCCTCCTCTATTATTCATTCGTTCATTCGTTCATTCGTTCGTTCGTTCATTTTTTAATTTATGTATTTATTTAGCACCATTTAGGGCGACTACTCAGAGGTGCTCTTGACTCCACAAGGGACAAACATAAGTTTTGAAGTGCCTATAGAATGTGTCAGAGAGTGACATGGCGAACAGACGCAGTTCAAGATCGAAGGAATTTCATTCTGTCAGGTCAGCTACACATGATGGAACTGAGATTACACTCCTTTCCACTGAGCGCAGGGATCGTCTGGTCCGAGTATACCCTGAAGTTATAGACTGACAAAGATTAGGTAGGTAAGTTGGAACATGACCCAACTTGCATCGTCATAACCATTGAAACCACCCTGTATTCGTCCACTGACGGACAGAGAAAATTATCCTTGGCACAATTTACATCTGTGTTGATCGCGTTTAAACGCATTGTGAAATTTGATTTAGACACCTACATGACGCGGTGCTTACTATTTATAAATTGTGATGAGGAAACAAGTATTCATTTACAGAAAACGAGTTTCTAACTGGCGTTTAACGTTATATACATCCGACTTCAGCGTAATAAAGGTGTTTGTAAGGAAGCTTTACAAAATCAGTTTTTCGGATATATAATTTTAGGGCTGTTGATTTAATCGCGTTAACGCGTGCGATTAAAGCGTTAAAAATTTTGCGATGAAATTTTTTAGCGCATTATTCGTAGGCGTCAATTAGATCTGATTAAAATGGAATCAGAGGCAGAAAAACTTGTTTTAAACGGAAGGCTCCTACTTAAAGCTAATATCAAAAATTTCCAAAAAGAATTTGAGTATTATCGTAGCCTGCATGCGAACCAAAACATGCATTAAACGCTAGGGATGAGTCGTCGACATCGGCCGCATCGCATCGTCCACTAAGGTTGTTTCCTCTTTCCTCACCCCGTCAGGCGTCAGACTACGTTGGTTGAACTCCATGAGATTGAGATGGCAAGACCAATAGATTTCAGGTTTCAAATTATAAATGTTTACATGCAGAAGGACAACTGAGACGGGGTTTGGCAAGAACCGCAACCTCTTGTGAAACTTCGTGACTAAATAATGAGGTTCAATAGTAGACCTATAGGCCTACTATGGTTAATTAATAAGGGCATCCCTTGGAGGATTGGACCGACCAATGTAAATAAACTGGCTTGCCTATACAATAATTATTGGCTGAATAAATAATTAATCTTGATAGTTAGAAAACGGTTGTCTAATCACATTTTAGGCCTACGTCGTTTTAATTAAAGTGGCTCAAATGAAAAAAATTAACGGATTTTGAGCAGTTGACTGATTTAAACATTTTTTCAATTCTGTCTGTCATACAAACTGTTCTATAAACTAAATGCCGAAATTCAATAGGCCTAAGCCAAAGGTTATTAAATATATTATGTTTGCAGTAAAAATAATGCATTCAACCATTAGAATTTTACGCTTCAGGGTCCTTAGAAAATAGTAGGGTCAATATAATTTTATGTGGCCATTGATATTGACAAAAAGCTGTAGGGGTTACTTTTTTTGCCCACCCTGTAGGTCTACTGAACCTTCAATTCGAATTTCATATTGGCAGCTTTGGAGTTTGGACAGTGCCTCTGAAACGACGCAGCGCTCGTGAATAAGCTGGAACCCTTGTAGGGCCTACTTAACTTCAGGCGATGCGATAAATCGGCTGTTTAACAAAACTGGGTTATGACTAATTTCGTACGTGCAAGACCGTAGAAGTTAGAACCTGTAGGCCTATGACTCATTCATTTTTGCAAGCGTACTGCACAAAGTGCTTAAATACTGTCCTGGCTTCATAGTCATATCTTCAACAAATCAGCATTGTGGGGCACGCACACCTCCGCACGCACACACACATCGACACACGCACACGAACACACATCACACACACACACACACACACAACTACACACACACGCACATTAACAGCGCAGTTTCTTGATAATTGTTATGTCTTGAATTTATGTTTCGCTGTTAGTACTTTCCTTTCTGCCGCAAAATTTTGCACACAAAAAGTGAAACTGAGACAGACAGACAGACAGACAGACAGGCAGACAGACAGACAGAGAGACAGACAAACGGACAGACAGACATAGCTGGGCAGACACACAGATACATGCAAAGATAGATAGACATACAGACTTAATCACATCAGCAGAAAGACAAAATACATACACAGTGAAAGAGGCAAGCAAAACATAGGCACATAGGCACAGATACATACATAGAGACACACGGACAGACAAGCGCACACACACATTTATATTGGCAGGGAGATGGAGAGACATGGAGGCATAGACAGACACAGACTAACACAGACAAAGACACAGACACAGACAGACTCGCAGACACACACACACACACACACATACACACATGGATACAGGTTGAGATCGACATACATACAGACATAGAAATTGAGAAATATACAGACACTGGTCTTACTTCCATCAGTCGTTTTGAGGTAAATTTAATTCTAAACTAAATTGACTATTAAAGAAAAGCTTTTTGCTTGAGATTGTTTTTTATATTGCTTTCGCTGCATAGATAGATAATAATTATGCTATTAGCATATCTTGTCAACTAGAGTTTCTTTAAATTTATTTATGCTTCAACAATCTATGTATCAAATTTTAAATTTATATAGCGTTGCTGTTAAGCGTTTCAGAGGTGCTTGACATTGGAGTTTTGTCAGTCAAACTGCGTACGAGATTCTCTTTGAAAGAACGAGGAGGAAGAGAAGGAAACACTCAATTTATCTGGTTAGGTTCTCCTCAGCAGTTCCATAAGCTATGTCTTATTCTTCTCTCTGAAAATTTCCACTGTTTTTCTACTCTTCAAGTGTGCGGGATCTGGGTGTAGTACTTACCTTTACCGAGCATATTTCTAATCTGACACGCTCATCATATTTTCATTTAAGACGTCTCAGAGTCATTCGACGCTCTGTCTCCTCCTCCATCTTCACTACCTTAGTTCATGCTTTTATATGTTCTCGAATTGATTAGTGCAATTCTCTTCTCATTGGTCTTCCTAAAGTTCGTCTTTCACCAATTCAGTCAGTTCTCAACTCAGCTGCTAGATTAATTGCCCGCCTTCCCAAGTACTCTCACATCTCTACCTTTATCTTTGATGAACTTCATTGGCTTCCTCTCATATATTGCTCGCACACAGTTCAAGATCCTCACTCTGATTCTAAAGTCTCAACGGGGTTTTGCCCCAAAATATCTGACTAATGCCTTACTTTGTCCTCACCTCCGCTTCCTCCCATCGTCCACTTCATTCATCCAACATATTTGACCTATTGGACTATACATTCGACCGAAGCGTTGTTGAAGTGTTTAAGGTGGTACTTTCTATTGATATTCTTGCTTATATGCTCATGGCCCAAGAATGACGAAACAACGTCGGCGTTAAACCAAATGACGAAACAGCGTATGTGTTACGCCATTCAACGCTGCAGAAAAGTTTCTCTATATAATTAATTATCCACTTTCTAATCTTTCTTTTTTATTTCAAATTTAAACGAAGTCTTTATACTTCCATTTTAGAAACCTTTATAACGTGGTTTTTTGCAACTTATAAATGGAACAGAGCGAGAAAAGAACATTCGTCATATAATACGAACATCAATTTAAATATCCGAAGGAAGAGTTATCTATAGGGGTTTAAAATGGCACTTTGCTTTTGATTATCCCGCTTACACGCTGATGGACAAAAAATGACGAAACAGCGTTAATGTTTCGCCATTCAGCGCTGCAAATTTCTATATTATAATCTATAAACAAATATTTCCTTTTTACTCCAAATTTCAACGTCGTCTTAAGCCATCAATGGGCGCTGGCTAGAATTCAAGATGTATTATAGCTGGTTAAAGAGATGGCCATTCAGCACTACTTGTTATATAACTTGAAAGAATAACGTCTTAAAAGAAAGCCATTCAATTGCTGTCTTTTTTCGGGGGTGGGGGGGGCGGCGGCAGCGCAATGGATAAAACGCTGGCGTAGAGTTCGAGAGTTAGGGAGTTCGAGTCCCCGTTGGGCGGACATGCTTTGTGGGCTGCTGTTCAGCTAGTACAGTTAAGATTTGTGTATTCTATTATATCCGTTTTTGTGAATTGTTTAAACTGCTTAATTGTACGCTGTAACCGGTTGCGGTCTGTCAAACGGATTGTTGAATAAAGAGATAAATTATTATAATATTGTTATAGATTGTTTGACGACATTAAGCCTGTGTCATAGCATTAATGGTTAGCGTCGCCCTCTCCTTCCTCCAGGCTTGGGACTGGCACAGCCGGAATGCGATAAGTCGTGGAACTGAAAGAACGAGAAATTTAATTAAGCCGCGTTATTAGGTCAATTTGTTTAGACTACTTTTGGAAAATTGATTTTGGTTTCCATAAAAGTTAGAATTTTATCCGATTTGAAACCTGGGAATTCAAGATTGAACGCTAACGTATCGAAAGCTCTTCTTATATACCTAACTAGCAGCAGTTAAAAGGGTGCTACGGGTTGAGAAAGCGGTTGAAAAAGGTGTTGAACAAGAAGTGCTGAAAAAAGTTAAAATTCGACGAGATCTATAATTCTCTATAGAACGACTGTCGCGATTGTTCGACTACGCGCTATATTGTAGCTTTCTGCACACATGAGATTAAAATTTGATTACGTGAGTTTGTCCTATGTTTTGTGACACAACTCTAAATTTAGGCACGAAGAGTGCACGCATGCGGTGGTGGTATTTGCAGTTTCACTGTGTGGTAACAAAAACCATTGGGAGATTCCCTCCTCCTTTATCCAGGCTTGGGACGGGCACTACCAGTGGCGGAGTTACGCGCATACGGGATTGAATAATAATGTTGAACCTTCAATTCGTATGGCAGCTGTTTAGTCCTACCTCTGAAACGACGCAGTGCTGTTGAATAAACTGGAGCCCATGTGCTTAACTATGAACTCTGCTATAAAGACTAGTATGTGTTTAACTAAGCCGGTTTAGTGCCAGATACCATCCCGGCAACAAAAACTATCCGGCCATGCCCACTTCGCTGCTAGGATATAATTTCGCACGACTTACGTGCTAGCCTATATCTAATCCGTTGACAAATACGATCCGAGTGGCTTGACCAGCTTTGTTAGCAACAATAATAATAATGATAATATTTTGTTTATTCAGCACAAATAGCTCGGTGTGCAAAAACTATTGCAAATCACGCCTGTAAGTAAGATTGTGGGACAGCAACATAACGAGTACTGTATGCAAGAATATTTAAGAGATAACGTGATTCTTAGGGGCGAAGCGGTGTTAAGTACCCTACCGAATGATGGCAACTGACGCACAACCAAATCTCCACTGTAAAAGTATTTCATAGGAAAAACTGGGCTGTTAATAAATTAAGCGTGTCCGTGTGTCACGGGCTCATTATATTAAAGTCTTTGCGCGTGTGTGACTGTACAGTTGGCATTCATCTGACCATGGGCGGAGACTTGGATGGAGACTTGCGGGGGACGAAAACGAGCGGCCGGAGGAAGGACGCGAGATTTTGGGCGGAAGAATAACTGAGTCGCTGACGAAATTTTCCATCTTCGCCATTCGTCCGTTAGAAATGTCGATGTCGATTAAAAATTTTATAAAAAGTTGATGACCTTTTTTAGTCATTGCCAGTGTTTGCGAAGGTTCAAGCTGTCTAGTCTTTCTTGCAATGGAACCCCGTAGTGTCTTCATTGTCCATCCAAACTCTATAAATCAACGTCAGACTCCAGATCACCCCCTAACTTTTCTATAACTACAACAGTCCACGCCCATCTCAAGTCTTCAAGAGGGGTGGGTGCGGGATGGAACGGGTGGTGCTAGCGGTGTAGTGGTCTGAGGTGGTGGTGGGGTTGGGACGGGGATGATTGTGTAAGGAGGGAATAGGACGAGCGGGAGAGGGGTGGGACAAAAACCAAATTTCACAGAAGGTTGGATCAATGGCTGGGTGGGGAGGAATGGGATGGGAAAGGGTCGGGTTCAACACGGGCGAAGCCGGGTACTTCAGTTAGTCGGGCATAACTGCGGGCCAACATCGGATTTTCACTGTTCGATGTTAAACACCTTTCAAACATTTTTATAGGCGCTATAAGTACGGGAATTTCGATACAACAAAGAGTTAACAAGAAAATTTTCCTAAACAAAATGCCAATTGTGACTCAAGCTATAGTCGAGGCAGCCATGGTCATGAAATGTTGACTACCTCATTTTCTTAGCCTCGGCGCATAAGGGCGGGCGGCCAAAATGGCTTCCGTACTGCCTGTTCCCCTCAAACACCGTACGTGCAACCCGTGCTCTCCTTGCAGCTGATCTCGTCCGCGACGCATGCAGTGCAGAAATCTTAGAAGAAATTATTTTCTTCACTTACCAAATATTACTATTATTATCATAAAATTACTATTATTATTATTTCCACCCGAGGTAGGAAAGGTACCAATTATACATGGTGGCGCATAAAAAGTGAGACCGCCTCGTTAAATCTTTTGTATTAGGCTATATTTTGAGTCATGTTTTTAGTGATTTTTAGCGTGCTTTCATTCGAAACTCCCGCAGTGCGCTTGTATGCGATTCAAGAAAGTACTTACTTATTTACCCACTTACATACCTACATACTTACTTACATGCTTTCGTAGTGACTCCTATTGTGCCGGTGTCATATGCCTGGGCGGAATTTGGTTTTAGCTCCTTGAGGGGCTGAAAATAAGTTAGGTTTCGGGACACGGAGACTTGGTCGAAATCCAAAAGAGGGGCGCAAACAATATTTGCATATAACAATTTTCCCAGGCCAAAAAACCTTGCTTTTAGTCCTTCAGTTCAAAATCTCACGAAAATCACATTAAAAAATTACATTTTACTGCCAAATTTCTTACGGAACCTTCTTGGGGGTTCAGCCCCTCCCTTTACCCTGAAAAACTCCGTAAATGGTAGTATGCAATTAATGATCCAATAGTACTCCATTACCATTACAGGACCTAACACACGCTGCCTTGGACAGACAAACCTGGCGTGGAATAACGAGAACGGCATCGAGCACCTACGGGCATTGGTCCCTCGGTTGTTGATGATGATGATGAGTACTCCAAAACCAAGCATTAATCAGTTGGACAGTAATTATCCAGCCGGTATGACAGTGAGGCAACCTTTGGTAGAAAGTTGTGTGGCCTTGTAAAATTGAACAGTAGAAAGCGCGTTGAAGTGCGACAAGAAACTGTAACTGTCGTAACTTTGTAAACTAAATTTAATTATGCTTTTAAAAACTGACAGCGACGATTCAGGGAAATTCAGTCTATTGATACCGAAAATACAGAAACGAAACTTATAGCACTCGAAAATCCCATCAAAAGGTGTCGAAACTGGTTTTTCACAATAATTCAGAATAATTCAGAATAACTGAACAACGGCAAAACTATTTCAATTTCAATTTTATCAACTTAAAAGAGCTTTGACAACACAAGCTGTCCTTTTAATCAATTCTCCCACAACACTAATTTAAAGTGCTGCACTATAAAAGTTTTGGTATAAATGTTCAATACAAATAAATCCAAATACATTTTCAGTTATAGTAATGGGACATCAACTTATTTTATAGATTTGAATCCTAAATTGAAAGATTACCAATCATCCACTCAATAACATACGGCTCAAAATCTATCGATGTTGCCTCTAAGACATTGAACAACAGCAATTTATTTTAATTTTTAAAAATGAAAGAATGTTAATTCTGATCGTAGTTTGAAAATTATCTGTTAAACTGATCAAGTAAGCATTCTTGAAAGAAAGTGTCATATTATATATGTATATATATATATATATCAATTAGTGTATATATGTATACACTAATTGTTTGAGACCTGACTTGAGACAAGGCTATATAAATGTTTCAATTACAATTACAAATTGGTCATTAGACTCATTACACACCTCTTCCCGACGATTAATAACAGTTTAACGCTACTGTGGCATGAGATTAACTATAGAATGGTGACGACTTGCAATACCCCTCCTCCTTTCTCATGGATTGGTTTCCATCAATTATTGAACTATAAACTCCACTAACGATATTCGATTCATTCCAAAATGGAAATCACCCGTTTATTTGCGTTAGTTTCAATGGATCCGTAGTGTATCAGCAGCTTATGCCAACGCAGTGCGTTTGCAGATTGTTCAATGAGTGCACACTTACTGACTTCTAGTATTACAGCGGCCGTAGCAGTCGACAGAAATCGTTGTTGGCATGGTACTAGTACAAATTGTGAAACTCTATTTTTAGACACCTTAATTATGCTATTTAAGAATGCACAAAATGCACAAAATAATTGGCTTCGTTAATGATAAAAAAAACCACTCTTAACACATTGACCGCGGCAATTATTTTCCCCGGGGCGCGGCGGCCCTGTGCGCACGGCAACCAGCAACGCAATTATCGGAAATTCTGATAAGACTGGATTACAAAGACAAATAGCATTTATTATTGATGTTAGTAAATATGAAATGTAAATAACAACAAGGCAAATAAACAGTTACTTCTGAACTTCTCTGTCATACTTTACTTTACAGTAGGCCTAAAACTGTGCATCGAAATGGTAATCCTTGAAACAGGGAACAACGCAAAGCGCAGGCTTAGAAACGCATGTGCTGCAAATGTACCGCGTTTCTTTGCGTATTCCACGCTTATGGCAAACGACGCATCTGGTACATGGTGCCTGTTTGCGTTCAGTGGGAGGAAGTACGTCCATATAGTGCTGCCCTGAGAGCCGTGACAGGTCCGACGCCTTATTATGATGCAATCCTCTTAGCACAACGGAAGCCGCGGCCGGTCGATCTTGCGTATTCATTAGAGAGCTTACGACTGAAGAGCGAAACCATATCTGCCGACGATTCCCTCCACTTCTCTTGTACATCAAGAAGGCATTGCTCATGGCCATGTCGATCGTCTGTAGGACAACCTTCCTGTACCACTTGAGGGTCTTCCGCAGTGGCGAGTAGTAGGAAAGCAGCTGGTCCAGCCGATCTACACCGCACATTCGAACGTTGTAATCGAGCACGCAGTCCGGTTTCTTGATAAGTTCTCCACGTCTGTTCCGTTTGCCACCCTCAAAAATTCTGCCTGCATGAATAGTGGACAACATCATAACGTCTCTCTTATCCTTCCACTTCGAAACCATGATTTCTCGGCTTCTCAGAGCAACGACATCGTTCTTTTTCAACTTCGCTGAGACCACTTTTTCCGGCAAATGCTTCCGATTTTTACGCAGCGTTCCACAGAGGTAGGTCTTCCTGTCCAGAAGCTGTTGCGCAAGTGGAACACTCGTGTAGAAGTTATCAGTATACAGGACATGTCCTCTGTCCAGTATACCGTCCATCAACTTCAGAACAACAGTCTCTGCATGGCCAAATCCTGATATCGCATCCATCTTGCCACAGTATACAAGCATGTTGTATATGTAGCCACTCGGCTCACACAACAAATATAGCTTCACGCCATATTTGTGTCTCTTCCCGGGAATGAACTGTCTGAATGTGAGTCGTCCACGCCACAGTACCATTGACTCGTCAATAGATACGTCACGTTCCATGGTGTAGACAGCTTGGAAGCGTGCAACTAGGAGATCGCAAATATGGCGCAGCTTGAAGAGCCGATCGTTCTCTGGCGACTCTTCATTGTTAGAATAATGCCAAAATTTCAGTAAGATTTCGAATCTATCTCGAGGCATAGTTTGATTGAATATAGGAGTGGCAATATTCGGGTCCGTGCTCCAATAATCCTCAATCTTTGCCTTGTGCACATACCCCATGAGAAAGATGAGTCCCAAAAACCGACCCATTTCTGATGCTGTTGTGGGTTCCCAGTTATGGGCCCTTGCTTTTCGTTTCAAGGCGGTCTTTTGAAGAAACTGGTCCGCAAATCGGTTGGACTCATTCACCATCAACATCAACACATCGTCCGTCAAGAATAACTTGAAAAATTCTATCGGACTCGACTCAGCAGTGAGATTTATAGAACTGTTCAGTCCCGCAGTGTGATGATATTGAAACTCTACATTTGGCGTGTAGTTGCCATCAACAACTTGCCAAACACGAGGTGTAAATGCAGATGTCGATGCCGAGGCATTAGTTTGTTCCGTAGCAGAAGCAGCAGCAACAAAGGACTCGACATCGGAATCTGGGTCATCCGATCTGCCTATGCCTGCCTCGTCAACCGTAGGGAGATCGTATGCCTCTGTAGCATCGCTATCTCCATCACTATCTACGACATCAGCTAGGCCTACAATGTCACTGTCCCTATCACTGTCATTGTCATCAAAATTCTCGTCTTCTGACATATCTATCATCCTCAAAATTTCTTCGGTACTAAACCTCTTACGAGTCGCCATTATCACACTTTCTCGCTAACGCAGACAAGAAGGCAGAAGCCTGTGTCACGTGCTCTAAACACCAGGTATAGCAGCAGCTGTAATAAAAATTTAGGCATGATTATTCACTAGATGGCTATAGAAACCTTAGCAGTAATCTACACGCGGCTACATTTGTTAACAGGGCGCTGAAGATGTCTTTATAATGCTTAAACTAGATTACGTGTTAACACGCTCACCGCGCCTGCTAATAGAAAATCAATTACGTGTTTACACGTAAACCGCGGCCAACGTGTTAAGTGCTGTAATAGACCCTCGTAAAATCGTATCGATCCATAAATATAATTGAAAAAAACATCTCAACGGGTAGCCTATCTTTAATTATAATTGTAAGTGCACTGTTAAAAAAGGTGTATAAAATGGCGCTTGGCATTTGTTTTCTCGCTTACACGTGGCTAGAGAGAATGTCTTTGTCCGTGGAATCGCCTTTCTTAGGCCATCGGAACCATCCAGCGAATAAATGTTTAGAAATGGACGAATCTCCGCAAGTTCAACGTCTTAAGCCATCAATGATCGCTGGATGTAAAATAAAAAAAGGAATGCAACTTGTTTTGCTTGATTTATGACATCATGTCGTAAAACAGATAATTAGCGCCGCCTTCACCTTTCTCCTGACTTTAGTCTGTCGCAGCCAAAGTACGAGAAATTGTGGACTGAAAAACAGATATAATTGATCAAGTTTTATTAGTATAGTTTGTCATAGATACTTTTGAAATTGTTTTTTGGAAGAATTTCTATTCATAGACGAGTTTCAAAACTTGCATTCGAGGGTACAGGCAAAAATTGATGTGTTTGCGGAAGCGCTATTGATATAATTTGTGAGTAATAAAGAAAAAGGTGTTTAGAGCTGAAAACTTATTGTGCAAGAAGTTTTGAAAATCGGTTCCAAAATCAAAACGAACACTGTTTGTATAAATGAAATCGCTTATGGTGTTGTGTTATTATGTTGCACTGGATACATACCAGTCTTATGTTTCTAATTCATTAGTTCTGCTGTTTACGAATGCACTATGTAAGTAGCGAATAATTTTGTTTCATGGATATTTTTCGGTGCCATCTGATCTATTCTAAGATAACTATGTAGGTTGCTCAACCCAATTGGGTCTGCTCTCCATTCAATATTCGGCTCATTAATGAATCTGAATGGTTTCATTTTATCTGGGGTCATTTATTTCAATCTAGAGGGTCTATATAAAATCCTCTATGAAAAACAAAGAAATCAGCTTGTTGTCGATTGTTTTCTTGGTCTGAGGGCTCCGCAAAGTGGCTTCTTTGTCAATAAATGATTGAAATCGCACTGTGAGTGCTTCTGAAAGGAGCTTGCTGAGAAAAGCACTTTCCAATTGGTCAGATGCAAAACATCGATGATCCATAGGCCTACCAGAAAATAATAATAGACTACTCTTGTGTGACACAGTTTTCTGCGCTTACTCGCTAGGTGACGGTAGTTGTTAGACAATAGGCATTTACAACGGACGATGTACCAAGGCAAGTTTAGTTGTATCACTTTGGCCAGTGTTGTTTTTAAATTTAAATACACCTGGTTGAATCCATGCAATTTAAATAGGCCTACAACTTTTGCAACTGTTGTAATAGAATTGTAAATGCAATTTCTAGCTGAATGAAGTGTCAATTACGAATTGAGGTCGATTCATAAATGACGCAACGCAATAATTTGGACGATTTTTTACCCCTCCCCATGGTCACCCGTCAACACCGAAAAATTTTGACCCACCCCGCCCTTCTAAAATGTCTGTATCTGTCCCTGTCCGGAATGTATTGACTTGTATATAATTAATTTTGCTAACTGGTATGACTGTAGCTATGAAATGTTAGACGATAACCGACGCTCTCCTTTCACCAGGATTGGGTTAAGTTAATTTGTTTGTTTATATGTGCACTTGTTATAGCGCCCCTTCAAGCTCTCTCTCTACTCAGAGGCGCTCCCGACTGCAGAGCGGACACTGCAGCGGAGTTTCACGCCGAAGCGCTGAGCAATTGCGAGTGAAGGACTTGCCCAAGGCCCTGCGCGGCGACTTGAGGTGGATTCAAACCTCGAACCTTCCGGCTTCAAGGCAACGACGCCACCACTACACCATCGCGCCCCACAATTAATTATTGAGCAAAGAACTCCATGAACGATATTCAGTTAATTCCATGATGGAAAATCACCGTCTTATTTACGTTTCAAAGGATGAATCTGTAGTTTAACGCCAGTTGAAGACGACTTCAATCCATTGCCGCCGACAACGAAAACAATGATTATTATAATTTATTGAATCCGGGTTGGCCGCGTTTTATACGAAATTAAAGACCACCATTTTAAAAACCTTTATAACGCCTGTCTTCGCGATGTATAAATGTTAACAGAGGTGATACAATTTAATGCAGCGTGGTTTTGATTAAATATTATAAATGCAGTCGATCGAAGCGTTATTGAGGTGTTTAAGATGGTACTTTGATATTCATATTTTTGCGTATATGCATGCTCATGGCCAGAGAATGACGAAACAACGTCGGCGTTACGCCAAATGACGCCAGCGCTAACGCAAATACTAACGCAAATACTAACGCAAATACTAACGCAAATACTAACGCAAATTTATACTACGCAAATTTATACTAGCGCAAATATATACTAACGCAAATATATACTAACGCAAATATATACTAACGCGAATAAATACTAACGCAAATATATACTAACGCAAATACCACCGCAAATACTAACGCAAATACTAACGCGAACACGTGTTAACACTAACATTTTCACCACAACTAACAATTATTAAACAAACATTAATCCAGAGAAACGACAACCATTGCTCATGCTCCACTGCTTCCACGTTCAGTCAAGCGTAGACACACTGGCGCCTCGTGCGGTCAGTTTCAGAATAATGGTACTCAACGAAGGTGAGTCTACAGCGATTCTTATTAATTGCGGCTTGTGACCATTAAGTGGACGCAAGCTGCTTGACCACCGTACTGACCACAACGTAGAAGCTTATACTGCGTGAAAAGAGCGGTCCGTTAATTATGGTCACGACCGCGGGCCATATGCAATTATTTCCAAAAGATGTCGAGCTGCTTCATCATAATCGTCGTCGTCGTCATCATTATCGTCGTCATCATCATCATTGCAGCAATTGCCGTAATCATCTCGGTCTTACGCACGCCACACTCGAGTTTTGTCGTCGTCATTATCATCGTCGTTATTATAGTTGCTGACATCATGCATGTAGAAATTGTTTACCTAGTCATTTGCATCATCAGCATTATCATCATCCTACTTTGACTCACCTGGATGATAATCAGCGTCTGCAGCCAAAGGAAGTTGATCCGTCAGCTAAAATCAATTGTGTATTTGAGAACGAAAATAAATGAATGATCCGGTATTATGCTTGCATTCTATCCACTTACCATCCGTTTCTTAACCGTGCCCTTCTAGGCCTACACCCTGTTTTAACCTTCTCCCTAATAATTATTATTATTGTCCTGTTCGCAAGTCCCTTAACCCACCTTAACTTTCCTTTCCTCGTCTTTTCTACCGTAATTCGACCTAACATAATTATTTTCGTATCTAAATTACCTTATTTTTCTCTCCACTATTTTACCCTTAGTTATCTTAAATTACTCATAATTTTTATATTACTAATTATTGCTTCTGAGTAGTTCCATTGAGGAGACGCTATATAAATTCTTAATCGACTGAATTACTTACATTTACTCAGCTTCTTTGATTCTTCGTATACATTAACTTATCCTAACTGCTTGGACGTTCGCATATAATTATTTTCAGTATTTCATGCATTGGGTCTGTTTCCTTAAGCCGTTCCCTTTCCTCCCTCCCTTCCTGCTCTTTTCTCCGTCGTTCTCCCATTCTAGTCCCTTCTCCCTTTCCGATATTCCTCCTCTTCCTCCTCTCTCCCATACTTAGGCCCTCTCATTGGCTTTTGCAGCTCTTTCGAATTCATCATCTTTCACATCTGCCGCGAAGAAAATTCGTTAGGTTACAAATACGACCGTGTAAGTGGATGGATGGATTCAGATTTGACGAGTGCCTATGACAACAGAGACCGTTACCCTCGAAACTCGAAAAAAATTGTTTGGCATATTATATTCAAGCAATCAATAAATCAATCAACCAATCAATCAAGCAATTAGTTAGGCAATCGTTCAACCATTTAACTGTCTATCAATCAATCAGTCAGTCAATCGATCAATCAATCAATCAATCAATCAATCATGATGTTGACCGCCACTGTCGTTATCTTTTGGCTGG
This sequence comes from Lumbricus terrestris, assembly GCA_949752735.1. Lineage (NCBI taxonomy): Eukaryota > Metazoa > Annelida > Clitellata > Crassiclitellata > Lumbricidae > Lumbricus > Lumbricus terrestris. The sequence continues at coordinate 40,332,223 of OX457046.1, read as the reverse complement.
CGACCCTTTCCTACTTGCGTTATAGGTTGGATGCTCTTAGCGATAATTTGTCATAGCAAAAGATCAGGGTCGCCCCTCTATTCTCCTGACTTTGGATTGGCACTGCAGCGGTTACAATAGTGACGCACACAGGCTGAGCTCAAATAGCCTGGTCATTATACGCTGCCTAAAATTGGACAATGCTTGCACTTTCAGGGTGCTAGTCCCGAGCCTGGATAAAGGAGGAGGGTGACGCTAATGATCTTTGTCATCACAGTGTCGTTTAGCTGAAACTACTATACACTGTTTACCGACGATTAGCTACAATGTAACGACAATGTGTTATGACAATAGCGATAAACTGCTATGGCATAGCTATAAAACGTCTTGTGGCGACCTCTCCATTTCTCCAGGATTGGTTTAGATAAATTATTGAGCTATGGAAGATGGATAGTCGCCCGCTTATAATTATATTATACGTTTGAAGGATGGATCTGTTGTTTAATTAAAGTTTGTATGGTTATACGAAACCTCTGAACTCCATTTTAGAAACCTTTTTAACGCGCTATTCGTAGTGCATAAATTTGCCGGAGATGAAGAGAATTTATTCGAAACGAGCCACAAAACATTCTTTATGTACTCGATCGAAACGTTGTAGAGGTGTCTAAAATGTTACTTTAGCGACTTAGTTAATTATTAATTAATATGCGGGTCATTATCAGATCAGTCATTGAATACAGCGATGCAGCTTATGTTTCAGCAAATTATATCATATCAAGATAAGTTGTTGGGCACGGGGGTGTAGTGGGTATGTTCGTCGCCTTGCAGACGAATGGTGCACATCACGTCCCGCGCAGGATTCTTGGGCAAGTCCTTCACTCGCAATTGCTTAGCGCTTCGGCGTGAAACTCCGATGCAGTGTTCGTTCTGTAGTCGGGAGTACCTCTGAGTTGGTAGCTTGAAGGGGCGCTATAACAAGTGCGCATACAAACAAAGTTATCATCTATTCAAACTGAGGCACTAAGATAGACTGTCATGATGAGCTGCCAAAGGTACTGCAGCCTTTGCACTTCAAAATGAGTGTGTAGATATGCATCGACAAATTATAATACAGCAAAATTCCATAAAATGAGGTGCACAAATTTTGGGATATCTAAATCATCCAATCGGATCTGCTTATCAACCGCATTGGACAAATGAGTTCAGAACATCTAGTCAAAAAGACCATTCCCGTCAGATTAAAAACACATTTTTTTTATCTTCTTCCAGTCTCCATTTTTAGTCTCTTACGATCAACTTATTTTAATATTATTCAGAAGTTTAACGTCATCCTATGACATCAATGGCCGTTGACGACAATAAAGAAAATATACAATGCAATAATAATATAAAAAAAGATATTTCTACTATCCGAGCAACACCACAGAAATGCCTCTATAATGAAGTTTTACAGTTTCAGCAACGTTCTATCCGTAGCAACTGAAATTATCATCATCATCTTGACCATCCTCATTGCTGCGGATCGGAGACCAGAGCCAACGACGTAAGTTTCCTCCATTCCTGTCTCTCCCTCGCTCTCCTTATGCAATCCGCCATCGACAACCCCCATCCACTCCTCGACATCGTCTATCCAGCGTCTTCTCGGTCTTCCTGTGGCCCTTTTTCCATCCACATATCCCTGACATAATTATGAAGGCCTGTAGATTGTCCGCTCTGATCATGACATGTGTCCAAAGTAGTTCAGCTTCCTTCTCTGCACCACCTCCAACAGTCGCTGCTCCGGTTGTAGATCCTC
>OX457046.1:40292949-40320449 GCA_949752735.1 Lumbricus terrestris | reverse complement strand
AGCTACAGCTTACTAATGTCCGTTCTAGTAAAATGATATTCCGCTCCGCACTTATAGGTGTGCTTTTTAGACATGCGCACAAGCGTTATAGCGTCACGTGTTCTTCTTGCAATAGAAATAGAAAGTACGCTATTATAATAGAAAGCGCCATCGCGAGGTACTTTCTCATTGTTTCGTGACATGGTCATTGTCTCTGATCCAACTCCGTTTGTTGCTACTTTGTCTCTATCACAGACAATGGCATCATTAGCCGAAGGCTCCAATCTGCCCAAGAGATATCAGCTGACGCTTTTTCGCACCTGGTGCTAATTAGAAGACAAAAAATAATAGGGGATTGTTTTCCGAAACATTGGGCAATGATGGCTGTGGTTCAAAGAATAAGAATAAGAAAGACGAATAATTATGGGAAAGAAGAAAAAGAAGATTATGATGATGATGGTCATGTTGTTGATGAAGTTGATGAACATTCCATTGCGCTTGCCTGAGAGAAGAAGAGGAGAAGGTGGTGATGGTGTTGAAGAAGAAGAGTAAGAAGATGAAGATGATGAAGAAAAGTAGAAGAAGAAGTATGAACAAGATGAAGATGAAGATGAAGAAGAAGAAGAAGAAGAAGAAGAAGAAGAAGAAGAAGAAGAAGAAGAAGAAGAAGAAGACGAAGACGAAGACGAAGACGAAGAAGAAGAAGTATGAAGAAGATGAAGAAAAACATTAAGATGATGAAGAAGAAGAAGAAGAAGAAGAAGAAGAAGAAGAAGAAGAAGAAGAAGACGAAGAAGAACAAGAAGTAGAAGTATTGAGAAAATGAAGAAGAAGAAGAAGAAGAAGAAGAAGAAGAAGAAGAAGAAGAAGAAGAAGAAGAAGAAGAAGAAGAAGACGAAGAAGAACAAGAAGTAGAAGTATTGAGAAAATGAAGTAGAAGAAGAGGAAGATGGAAAAGGAGACGAAGAAGATCATGAAGAGAAAAGATGATGGGTATGATGATGAGGAAGAAGAAGAATCGGGCCGAGGAGCAGAAGAAGCACCAAAGGATTAAGAAGAAGAAGAGGAGAATCCTTCATGGTACGTCACCCCAATCGGATTTCTCTAATATTTGTACATTTTAGAAATCCTTTTCGCGGTTTCTGAACAGCCTGATGGTTTCTATCAAATGAAATAAAGATGTTAGAACCTTGGAAGACAAGTGATTGGAATGCTCATCAACAGAATAGTCAAAACAACCTCTGGCTGTGAGTCGTGACAAATGTTTTAATTAAATCGCCTGTAGTATACATGTAGGTAATAATTATACTCTCTTTGTTTTTCCAATCCTTGTATCGCATCCACCATATCCACCACCTCCTCCTCCTTTTTCCACGGGGCAACAAAGCGAAAATTATTAGTTCCTAATTCGAACCGTGTCGCCTTGGCAACGTACACCTGGTCGCCTTGGTTACTTACACCTGGTCGCACCGCTTGCAGCGTGAGCAAGAAAACTTCCTCCGCTGCAACAGGCGTAAGACAAGAATCGCATCTCATACCTGGTGGCAGACTGACTCCTCACGGGGTATTGCGCCCCATGGATTGCGTTGGCTTGATGATATTGGAGATACAGACAGCGACACAGAGAGAGAGAGAGAGAGAGAGAGAGAGAGAGAGAGAGAGAGAGAGAGAGAGAGAGAGAGAGAGAGAGAGAGAGAGAGAGAGAGAGAGAGAGAGTGAGAGAGAGTGAGAGAGTGAGAGAGTGAGAGAGTGAGAGAGACAGACAGACAGACAGACAGAGACTAGAGACAGGTCGCTGGTTGCCTGGATGGAACCATAGGCAGAGGGATAAATAGATGGACGGATGGATGGATGGATGGATGACAGACAGACAGACAGACAGACAGACAGACAGACAGACAGATGAATGGATAGATAGATAGATAGATAGATAGATAGATAGATAGATAGATAGATAGATAGATAGATAGATAGATAGATAGATAGATAGATAGATAGATAGACAGACAGACAGACAGACAGACAGACAGACAGACAGACAGACACACACACAGACATACATACATGTATGTATGCATGTATGTATGTACATACATACATAATACATACACAATATATACAATACATACATACACACATACATACACACATACATAGATAATATACATACATACATACATACATACATACATACATACATACATACATACATACATACATACATACATACATACAAACATACATACACACATACATACATACATACATACATACATACATACATACATACATACATACATACATACATACATACATACATACATACATACATACATACATACATACATACATACATACATACATACATACATACATACATACATACATACATACATACATACATACATACATACATACATACATACATACATACATACATACATACATACATACGTACATACATACATGCACATAGACAGACATACATACAGACAGACCTTCAGACATACAGACAGACTAAAAAGCGATCAGAACGAAGCCTCAGCAACTGATCTGAAGAGTATAACTAACTTAATCATCTCCTTTATCTAGCCCACACCCCATGCCCACCTCACCCCGCCCCTCCTCGCAAAGGCCACTCCTCCTTCTCCTCAACGTTGCCGGCGGACTAATACACGAGTCTCGACTAATACACGAGTCTCGACTAATACACGAGTCGCGGACGCGGCGGCGGACGGATACACGACATCAACAAGCCGTCATTTGGTCGTATGGCAAACGACAAACATGGCTACGTTGATGAAGAAGATTATAGACGTCTAACGTTTTATCTCTAAGATATGCATTAGAAAATTGCACCTATTTTGTTCCTCGTCTAATAAAATATATATATATTTGTACATTCAAATATACAGTATTGGCGCATGTACATGTACAGGTAGGGGAGTTTAGCCTACTTGTATTTATATATATGCTCTGCGCGAAAGGGGATTTTTGGTGAGTGTTACGTTACCGCTGTTACGTTAAGAGTCGAGGGTTTCTGACGTCAATTAGAGTGATGGGTCTTAGGCGATGCATATATAGTCGTCTTGGACTTAATGATAACGTCTGGCGCGAATGGTTTAAAAAGACCATCATTATGATACTTCATAATACATTGTTGCTATTACCAACTAGGTGAGAGCATACATACATACATACAAACATACATACATACATACACACATACATACACATATTCGTATTTGTACAGACCCGTGGATGTGTCTAATTAATTAGCTCATCAGGTAATCGAATAAATAACAATACCGATGACGTTGACAAAAACCATTGTCTGTTTAGAGCGACAGAATCGATTGCCTCACATCAATCGTCACTTGTGATTGTTCTCATTGTATTGTAATGTATTGTATTGCATTGCATGGCATTGTATAATCTGTATTTTCTGTTGTTGCATCGCATTATATTGTGTTGCACGGCATTGTAGGCTAGGCTATTGTTCTCTGTTGTATTGTGTTGTATTGTATTGATTTATATTATTATGTTGCACTGCATTTTGAGCATCGTCCTTTAAATGTTGAGATTGGTTCAATATAATAATTAATGTAATAATTCAATATAATATTTATATCTCTCTTCAGGGTTAGGGTTAGGCTATTGATTAGGGTGGAAATTATTGGAGAGGAGGTGCTTCTACACCGTGGTTCAAAAAAAGTAAGCCAAATTGTTTTTCATATATCTCTAATGCCTGATCAAATATCACGCTAAAATTTTCCAGCTATTTAGAGAATTGGACCAAGATTATGACTCCAAAATTTCAAGAGATAAAGTTGAACGGATAAAAAGATATGTATCTTTCAACTTCATTTGCGGAAATATCAGTTTACAAGCAATTTTCTGTTAGATTCAATGAAATGTAAGTCAAACTGTTTTTCTTTTATCTCTAATGCCTGATGATTAATCAGTCTAAGATTTTCCAGATATGTAGAGAAATAAACCACCAATATTATTCCAAAAGTATGGTTTGATTACTGAATCAAATAAGATGCTCAAAATGTCCTCCTCCTGCTGCATGCTTGCACGCAAGCCTGGAGGCGCTGGCGCCATTGAGCAACAGCATCGTCGATTATCCTCTGGTCCGGGCTATCCCAGACTTCAAACAAGCGTTGCTTCAGATCGCTTATATCATGGATTGTTGTCTGGTAGACTCGGTCTTGCATCACGCTCCACAGTTTATAGCCGACAGGATTCAAATTTGGGCTGTTCGGAGGCCATAATGTGGGATAAATGAAGTCTGGCGTCTCTCTTATCAGCATTTCGATGGCTTCCTTGGCTCTGTGGGCTGGGGCAGTCTGTGGCTGGATTTCTGATTACAGGTAGAAGATGCTGTGACAACAGAACGTCGCGATAATAGGTTCCATTAATTTTTACTCCGGGATCAATGAAGACTAAAATTAATGAGAACGACCAAGCGCCGAAACCGCAACGAATACCACAACAGGCTTGCTGAAAACTGATATTTTGGGAGATGAAGTTGAACTATCCATATCTTTTTATCCGTTCAACTTTATCTCATGAAATTTTGGAATCATATTCTTGATCCAATTTTCTAAAATAATATTTGTAAAATTTTAGCGTGATATGTCATCAGGTATTAAAGATATGTGCAAAACAATTTGGCTTACTTTTTTGAACCACGGTGTATATGGAGGGGTGGTTAGTTGCAGTTTAACGTCACTGTGTGATAACATAGATCGTTAGCATCGCCTTCCTCCTATTTCCAGTCTTCGGACCGGCATATCCAGTGTTAGAACAGTGGCGGAGTTTGAGGATGAGGAGAGCTATAGCTGCTATATAATATAGCCTAAGAGCGAGTAGATGCATACAACGCTTTTCAATAGACTATTATTTTCAACTAAAGGAACTCAACTGAACCGTAGCTGTTCCTGTATGAGAGACTATAGGAGATTATGTCTGTACTCTGTATTATTCCTTCTCTCTTCTCAAAACCTGCTCCTCTCGTAGAGACCTTAATTGCGCTCTGGGAGCAATTATGAACAGCCTACTATTATAGAGAGGCGCTTTATTAAATAATGATCAAATACAATACAATACAATTAAATTTACATTACATTCATAATGCATTCATATTCCAATCATCGACTTAAAGGACGCGCCCCAATCCCCACGACTCACCATCCTAACCGGGGGACTACAGTCAAATCGGTCCTGGATGCATGGAACGCTCCCCCGCTCCCCATCGCGCCGGTCTGTCCCCAACGAGAATGGCGTAATACCCGCTAATTGTTCCGGCCGGTATAGTGTCGACAACCGACCATCGCGGGAATACCGTCTCCCACGTGATTCATATATCACTTACGTCGCCCGTTGCTCTGCCATGATCCGAGTAAACTATACAGTCGCGACGGCCATTGGGAGATTGTCGGTTTTTAAGCTCCATTGTGTCTGTTCCGGCCATCTGCTGCTGTTAGTAGCGGTCCTTGCATGATGACAAGCAAGCCCCCATCATGCACTATTGGCATCGACGTGGGGCCGCGGCGGTCGTTCTCGTTGCCGCCGCGCTATCGTCGTGTTTTGCGCCTCTTGTCTAAACAACATCTCACTAATAGTCTATCAATCATATCGACATGTGATATGATATCCTGCGTGTCTGTCTCAATGGTTGTCTGTCTGTACTTGTCTATTTGTCCGTTTGCCCGTGTCTACATGTGTCTACGTGTCTACATCTGCATGTGTATAGCTATATGTCTGTCTAGTTGCCTGTTTGCCTAAGTTTGCTTCTTTGCCTATGGCTGTATGCTTGCCTGCCTGCTTGCATATCGCTGTGAAGCAGAATGATTGTATTTCTTTTCGTCCGCAAGTATAATGTCTCCATTTCCAATCTAACGTCTGCTTTATCATTTGTTCCAAATCGCCCATCGTTTTGTCTGATTGGTTCGATGCTATTATAGTAGCTGTAGTACTTGCTATAGCAGCAGTAGTACATGATGTAGCAGTAGTAGTACTTGCTATAGCAGCAGTAGTTGAAATAGTGGTCGTAGTACTTCGTAAAGAAAATAATTTTAATAATAGTAATTATAAGAATAAAAGAGCTAGCGATATTTGCAAATATTGTAATGAACAACAACAACAATGATTAATAATATGATGGTGATGATGGTGATGATGACGATGACGATGACGATGACAACGACGACGACGACGATGATGATGATGATGATGATGATGATGATGATGATGACAATAATAATGACAATAATAAAAAAAATACTAATAGTAGCATTAATATAATAATATTAATAATAACAATATAATAATGATATCATAAATTTTTCTTTGATGAAGCGCTTGCAAACGCACAACGCTGTTACAGTACATGTACAGTAATCTTAATTAACGTAAAACTTCACTAAAATCCAAAGTAATAATAGTAATAACAATTAATAATAATACTTGCCATAATAATAGTAGTAGTAATGTTAAGTTATCATTAGCCATGAAAACGAATATTACGTAAACAACAGCCAATACTATAGCCTACTCATTCGTTTTACGTGTATCGGTCTTAACTGAGTTAAAACAATAATTATTGTAAATTTTCTCGCACTTATTGTCTCCCTTCTGTATAATGGAGAATAAACCGAGTGACTTGATTAAACGGTTTTCCATTAAACGACGACGTGACGATAAACTCATAAATTTATAATAAATTACTTGTCGCTGACGACGATTTTATCTGCGACGGAGAAAATTTCGGACACGCTCTTTGTACCGACAACAGCCTCGTTTTCTGGTCGCCATCAGTCCCCTGTGTGACTGTAATTTCGAAATTTTCCTTCGCAATCAACTGCGGTACGTACAAGCTTACTCTGTGTGGGTTTTAAAAACTGCGCTTTTATGTGGGCGTTTGAAGTGGCCGTCTAGCAGCAGCGGTTGATATTATGATTAAACGCCGTAATTAATGTCTTCCCATTTGAGGTGGGCTTGGCTGGCTGTGTGCCTGACGGACGGAGGAGGGTGGCCACTGGTTGCTACGTTGCGCGGCTATCTTCTTGTCTCATCAGTCGCTCCCTTGTGGCACGGCCGCGCGTCATCTAGACGCCTAATGACCTCAGGTAGAAAGCGCATACACCTGTAGCGGGGAAAGTAAATCCGGCTTCTGCTTCAGATGATAATGACGGTGGTGGTGGTGGTCGTGTGGAGACGGCAGGCAGGCAGGCAGGCAGGCGCAGGCAGGCAGGCAGCGGCCGCTAGGGTGGACGTCGTTAGTTCGGCAAATTGTACTAGTGGTTGTAAGATAACAGGTAGAGTCGGTGGAGCGGGCGGTCGGTCGACTGAGCAATCCTCTTAGCTGCGGCAATTTGACTGACGTGGCTTTCCGGGATTATTCTTTTGCGGTGCTGCATGCTTGCTTGCTGCTGGTATGATTGTTCGCATGATTGTTCGGAGCTTAGTGCTGTTGGAGAGAACGTCTTTTTGTTCTTCGTAGGAATTGAAAATAATGATGATGATGATTCTTGCTGTTGTTCTTAGCGATTGTTAACTTGTTAGTATCGTTAGAGATTGTCGTGGTAGTTATTAGATTCTTGCTTTCTTAATTACTCGGTTCTTGTGTTCTTAGTTAGTGGGTTATTTGTGTTCTTAATTTGTCGCCATTTGCGTTCTTAATTAGCCGGTTCTTAGGTTTTGATTCGACGGTTCATATGATTGACGTTATTGTTTGGTCTGTTCCTATGCTCTTTGTTATTCGGTTTTTATGTTCTTGATTAGCCGGTTCTCGTGTTCTTGGCTCGTCGAGTCTCGTGTTTGATGATTCTGTAATGTTAATTGTTCATGTCTCTTTTCTTTCATTTTAGTTAGTCGGTTTTTATGTCATTAGTTATTTTCTATGGCCTGGTTAGCCGGTTATGCTTTCAATAAAATAGGCCGCAGTAGCGCTGGTTTTATTTTTTAAAATTGTTATTGTTTCTGTCTTGTTAGTTTGAAGAATTAAATATTTTGCTTAATTGCGAACGTCTTCCTATAATATAATCGATCGCATTATCCCAGCTTTCTGGTCTACTCAGTTTTGTGGCTGGTGGGTTCGGTATCTTGGAGCCAGAGTGTTCCATGTTCGAATCCACATCAAGCCGACGCGAATGTAGGCCTACCTTGAGCAAGTCCTTCACTCGCAATTGATCGTGCGGTTCGCGTGAAACTCAGATGCAGTGCGCGCGCTGTAGTCGGGAGCGCTTCTGAGTAGGCCCTACAGAGCTTGAAGGGGACCTTTGCAAATGCGAGAAATAAACCAAATAAATAAGTTTTGCTCTTACTATTCTTCAGCATAGATGTTTTCTTATGCATAGCCTAGGCGAAAAGCACGTCGCTCTTAAATTCCATTCGCAAGCCTTATTCGATGGGCGCTGAATAAGTGTATTATCGTTAAATGACAGAACGTCTCAGCGCTCGTGAATAAGCTGGTGCCCTACGCGTCGCTTTAGAGTAGTTTCTTCGACTTTTGAAAGTTTAATGTTATGATTTAATTATTAGTCTTTGACGCTTAGTGTTTGACGTCAATTCAGGCAAAGTAACCGTTGTATCGGGTACCGAATAAAATAATCGTTATCGAATAATCTCCAAAATTTTAACACGATTAATTCCATTGATTGCGATTTCTTTGGTCTGCGTAGCGCTAACGTGAAAGCTTTCAGAAATGTGGTCAGTGACTCACTCAGCTAGTTATTATAATATTATAGGCCAACTTTCTTTGCGTATGCAAAAAACGGCAATGAAGCTGGGTTTTTGGAATTAAAACATTTTTGTCCCCATCTTGAATTCTCCCATCAGCATAAATTTACGTCAAATGCAAAAGTCATCGCTTAATTTTCCGCTCAAATGTTCACATTAGCATTGTCCATATCATGCATGTGGTTTACTCCGGAACTGAACTCTCGACATCACGAAACAAGTCAAACATTGATCTATAATTAATCGAACAAGCAACCAATTAATCGGTTAACATTTTTAACGATTAATCAAGAAACTCATCGTTGATTAATGGGCTGCCAGGATAGTTACATTACAATCATATGAAATTGCTACATTGTTTTACCAATATTAATTTGTAACCTATATACTGTTTGTACGCAGATTTTATTTTAGGATACCTGCCAACCGTAACAACGGTGAACTTCGCATTTCTAACGTACAAGCTCGTTATTTTAAATTTATTTTCTCAAGTTTTCTTTGAATTGCGTCGTATAAGCTCAATGGAATTACTCTTTAGCGCTCGTGGATAAGCTGGTGCCCTGCGTTCGCTTCGCTTTATAGTATTATATAGTTGTCTAAAAATGTAAGTCTGCGATCGCGATTTAAATAGACTTGAAGTATTTCGCTCAATGTCAAACCATGAAACGTGTTTGTTTGTACTTGTTATAGCACCCCTTCAAGATTCCAACTCAGAGGCGCTCCCGACTGCAGCGCGGACACTGCATCGGAGTTTCACGCCGAAGCACTGAGCAATAATCATTATTGCGAGTGAAGGACTTGCTCAAAGTCCCTTCGCGGCGACTTGAGGTGGATTCGAACCTGCAATGCAGACGAGCTTATACCCACTGCACCACCGCAGCCCACGATTTGCATTGTTGCAATGCATAGATCTATTAAATTGTTACTTTTCTTACCTGAATTAAATTTTAACAACTTGATTTTTACGCAGAATTTAACTGCAAATCGCTGACGACCTGGTATTGAAACGAACAAGAAACTCAAGTGTGAAAGACTTGATGGCGCTTGATACCTCCGTGACCGTCTGAATGCCCGACGATAGGCCAATATTCACAAGCGTTACGACGGGCTCTCTGTTGATTAGGCATACACGCCCATGATTGCCAAGGCGACTCTACGTATTCTTCGCCCAAGAGCAATGCCTTCTGAGAATCTGTTGTCTTGAGTCCATTGTCAAGCCGAATAATAATAGTAAAACAAGACTGAGGAAGTTCATAAGTGGGAGAACGTGAGAAAAATCTGTAGAAAGGTTCAGAGGTAAGAAATTCAGAGGTCATTGAGGTGAGAGGAATCAAAAAGGACTTGCAAGGAGAGGTTGAAATAGTGAAACCGAATGGAAGATTTGTATCGTCTGCGTACAATTGAGAGCAACGAGTGGCGCACACCTCTCTCACAAGGCGGATTCTTGGATACCAGGAATTGGCAATGATTGGGAAAGTCGAGTCTAATATCTGTTACGTTATAAGGTCAACATGTCAAGCTGTTGTGCGGCCAAACTCATCTACAGGCTCAAGAATAAAGTAGGTGAAGATCATCTATACAGATCCTGACCAACTTGCAGGCATTGCCATGGTAACGATTCGATGACAAGAGGTCAAGGTTCTCATTCACAGGCAACCAAAGCTAAAACTGCGATTAGCAACAAAGGACTGGATCTTGCCAAAATAGAGAAGAAACAGGTCAACAGGTTACGATTTTAGAGGTCAACAGTTCTCCATCGTCAACGATAAAAGCTCGGTTGCTATTCAAGTCTGTATTTCGAGGACTAGCAGGGAGGATCAACAGTTCAGTGCCTGCGAGAAGTTTTGTCCCATGATAGGAGCTACATAAGCTGCCGCATACAGTTTCAAAGGGCGTAGAGATGGAGTTACATCGCCGACACGCATGAGCGCCTGCGGGCAGGAATCAGCTCCCAAGGGCTCAGGTACATTTGCCGTCGCTAAGCCAGCCACAACCAGCAACGTCACATCTTCACCTTCCTCGCCAACATCCTCATCCTCCTCTGTAGAAGCAGCAGCAGCAGCAGCAGCTTCTGATCCGGTGTCTTGGACAGGAGGACACCTGTCTCCATCATCTGCAGCCCAGCATCCGGCCGCATCCCGATGGACAGAAACCACTGATAGCTCATCTCGTGGAGGCAGCACCTTCTCTGCAGCGGCGGCATCAACCGGTATCTTCATCACCCCGCGTGCCCCATCCTCCTCCGCCTCATCCTACCACCACGTCCCGAGGGTATTTCCCTACGATACACTGTCGCCTTTCGCCCTCTCGATGCACCACCCGATGCTCCACCACGACCGCGCCTCCCAGTTCTCCCTCGCCTCTCCCTCATCCGCCTCCTTCTTCTCGCATCTTCCCCGACCGCACACGGCCACCTACAGCCCGGCCGCCATGAACGTCGTCCAGCGCCCCTACCACCTGCCCCTCTCCGAGTCCTACGCGCAGAACCTCATCCAGATCGGTCACCTCCCGCATCTCATCCGCCCGTCGATGCAGTACCCGGCCTACCTGAATCCCCTGACCATCGGCCGAGGAGGAGACGTGTCCGGCGGGGGCGCCGTGGCCAACCGCGGCCTCCTGCCCCTCGCCCAGATGCTACCGATGGCCCATCGCCGACTGTCCTCAACCGATCCATTCCAGAGATCACCGCGTCCCGACTCGAGAACGTCGTGGCCGAACCGTCTGCAGCGGAATTCCCCGATGCATCAGCCCTACAAGGAGCACAGGTCACCGAACGGCGGCGGCGGTGGGGGCGGTCACTCCCCGGTCCAGCCCGGGCGCTGCACCGGCGGCCAATGGGCAGGGGCGCCGCCGCCGCCGCCGTCGCACCTGGCCTCCCCGAAGCAGTCCGCTGGTCTCACGAGGAAGTCACCGTTGAGCGAGGATCAAGGAGGCGCGTTGAGCTCCAGAGGGGGACCCCTGAAGGAGCACGGCGATTGGTCGCACGGTGTCACCGAGTGCAAGCCTCTCGCTGCGGCAAAACAGCTCATAGCTGGTGAGATGGCAAGTCCAGCTCGATGCTCGGCTCAGCTGAGGTCCTATCTCCATCTGCCCAGCTCCTCAACCATGGGCGGCAGCCACTCAACGTCAGATCCAGTCACCTCTTCTAGTTCAGCGTCAGCAGCCGCAGACGTGGCAGCAGGGGCATCAACACCCGTGGTGCCACTCCAAGACCAGCCTCACTATCCGCCGCACTTCATGCGCGGCTCCATCATCCAGTTGGGATTGGGTCAGCTGAAGCCCGTCGAGGATCTGCAGACGAAGGACTTCGTCGACAGCGCTGACAACAACGCGGACCTTCAGATCGACTCGAGCACAGTCGTTCATATGAGACATAACCACGAACGGAACACGGTCATCCTGGGATTCGCTGTCGGAAAGCAAAACATACAGGTGAGCTTGAATAATCACTTACTTAGGGCCCTACGGTACCTATATAGCGTAAGTAAAGGTACAGTCAAAACATACAAGAAGTTTATTGCTCCCAAAAAACTAACATTAATTACACGTTATGCAGTGTTCTTCTTTCTTTGCTCCCTTCCGTCAGTCATGCGACGACGATGAGGCTTCCACATGACTTCTCCAGACTTGTATATTTCTGGTGAGATTCTTTTCTCTTGACATTCTTTTATCCATATTCTTCAGATCCTCTCTGACGTTGTCCATCCAAGTCACTCGGTGTACATAATGATTAATAGTAAGAGTAAGTGAGTGCTAAGATGCGGAGAGAGTTAGAAGTATAATAGCGAAACAATAGGAACCATTGAAGGGAAAATCCCCGCTAGGTAGGGCCCTAGGTAAGTGATTATTCATAGCAAAGATGATGTGTAGGTGTCCTTTGTCCAGTTTAGTTTCAGATTAGAGAAGATGGGAGAGTTACGTATGGGTGGGTGTTAATCAAGGTGCATGAGGAGAGAATGAAGTTTGGAGTGAAGTTAAAACATTAAAAAAATTTACGTGGTGGCTTGACAAACTGTCAGCTGACAAACTGTCACAGGTCTGACAAAATGCTATGGACAAAATGTCAATTTGGCAAAATATTACCTGACGAAATGTTATGGATAAAATGTCATAATGACTAAATATCACCTGACGAAGTTCTATTAACTAAATGTCCGTTTGATACAATATCACCGTATAAACGAGTAAATAAGTGATTATTTTAAGAACTGATCATTATCTACAGCAATGAAGATTACATTGCCTGTTTTGGGAGACATTTCAAGAGTTCTTGATATCAATGTTGTATGTTGTTTCGATAATGTTTAAACACCACAGCTACTTGAAGTTGTACTAAGTTGCTAAGTTGTTGGGTAGTCAAAATTAATGTTTTCTTCCTTCGTAGTTTTTAACCATCGGAAATGTTTTATTACAATCAGTCTAGTCTTGTCAGTCGATGTTTGAGATGATTAATTATAAAGACGAACACTTGTTCGTTTTTATGGCAAATTTTGCTTCTTATGCTTTTGACATTTAGTTCGTGGCACCATGCCAGTGCCACTAAGAACCCCCAGCGTGAATGGTGAATGAAATTGTAACTGTAAGATAAAAATGCAAACGTGTTATTGTAGATTTTTTTTCATTTAAGCATTTTAAAAGCGCCTTCAATATGTGAACAATTCAAAATCGTTTCCATGCAAGAATCAAGTTTCTTAGAAGAGAGAAGGACGAGGAGAGACCTCTAAAGAACCAATAAATGTAAAAGTGTAATTGTAGCACCTTCGCCTACTTGACAGTTATTCATACTCTCACAATTCCAAAACAATACTATAATCAACAGCAACAACAACAACGACAACGATAACGACAGAAAAACAACATAGGCCTACACAGCAACAACAACTAGTACTACAACTTCTACCACTACTACTATTACTACTACTACTACTGCTACTGCTACTGCTACTGCCACTACTACTGCTACTGCTACTGCTGCTGCTGCTGCTGCTGCTGCTACTGCTACTGCTACCACTACCACTACCACTACCACTACTACTACCACCACCACCACCACCACCACCACCACCACCACCACCACCACCACTTCCACCACCACCACCACCACCACCACCACCACCACCACTACCACTACCACTACTACTACCACTACTACTACTACTACTACTACTACTACTACTACTACTACTACTACTACTACTACTACTACTACTACTACTACTACTACTACTACTACTACTACTACGTGTGCACACACTACTACATCAGCAACGGCGGCGACGACGGCAAGAACATCAACAGCAGCATGATGTCGTCGTCATCATCCTATCAAAAATCGTGAAGATTAAGAGGAGCACAGACGAAACGACTACAGCAGGGGACAAATAGGGCCAGACGAGGACAATCATGGATGATAGCAAAGGACAAAATAAGGAAGACAGTTTAAGTCAAATAAGGACAAATAAGGGAGACAACGGAGGACAAATAAAGACTCATAAGAACAAACAACTTGAATGACATCAGATGACAAAAAACTGATGATGCCGGATAGGGACATACGGACGATTAAGGACAAAAGACGACACGCAAGCCTCAGAGGACAAACAAGACCAGATGTTATTATGAAGAAACAACAGAACAAGGGTCATGCCAAAAACAGAACAAGATTGGAATCGAAATAACGAGTGCGCAAGACACGCGACATTTAAGCCTCCAACCCTCTCCCCATCGAAAAACACTCATCACTTGTCGTTCCCCACTATTAAATTCTCCGTCGTGCACAGATATATTATATATATATAAATATATATAAGTGCACAGCGGTACAGAAGCCTTAATCTCCTTCAGCTTTTAAACTCGACCCACACAATACGTCCGTACTATGGCGCTCATTAGCGGTGTTCATTACACTGATTGCATGTTCATCCTGTTTTCGTGAGTTCTAAGCCGCCGGCTTTTCTTCCGCCAAAGCGCATCGCCGCTCTTTCGCTGCGTCCGGATTTTTGTTTCAAATTAAACGCTCGACGAAGCGTTCGTCTGTTCGTACATCCGGAATGCGGCACGATTCCGAGATCTGCTGGCGAAACCGTACTTGATTTCAAATTACAAACTAAGCTGTGCGTCCTGCGGGCTTTTGAAAGCGGACGCTCGTTAGGAAGATATGAGTGAAAATCCCAAAAAGAAGGAGAGATGTGTGTTTGTATGACTTCGGTCTGGATTTACTCGTCGGCAGAAACAGATTTGGAAGGAAATTCACGAAGTAGAATGGTAGGAGCTAAAATTGAAAAGTAGGATTTCCTGCTATGAAAGCTGTTCTCTCTTGGCCAGAGACGCCTCTGAGCTGGTGCCTTGGAGGGGCACGAGAGAGAGAAGGAGAGAGAGAGAGAGAGAGAGAGAGACATAGACAGACAGACATACATACATATTTACAAAACAAAGACGTAGAGAGTAAGACAGCCAGACATATAGAAAAATAGAAAGATAGAAAGATAGCTAGCTAGCTAGATAGATAGATAGATAGATAGATAGATAGATAGATAGATAGATAGATAGATAGATAGATAGATAGATAGATAGATAGATAGATAGATAGATAGATAGATAGATAGATAGATAGATAGATAGATAGATAGACAGATAGATAGATAGATAGATAGAAACAAATAGATAGAAAGAAGGAAAGAAAGATAGACAGAAATAAAGACAAACAGATTGACAGATGGACGCGGGCAGGCAGACAAACAGACAGGCAGGTACATAGGTGAGCAGACAGATAATAATTATTATCATAGAAGAGAGTTATAGAGAAGGAATGAAACACTAACAAGCAAAATAGAAATAATGTAGAAGGAAGAAAGAAGGGAAGAGAGAAAAAGGAAATAGAATTGGAATCAAAAAGGAAACACACCCAGAAAAACCGACAGACAGACGGACAGACAGACAGGAAAGCATAATATGAGAGTTGTTGTTCCTCCTCGACGAGACTCCTCGCCGCGCAGGGCGACAGGCAGACAGAAGGAGGGACAGAAGGACGGACAGAAGGACGGACATAAGGACGGACATAAGGACGGGCAGAAGGACGGACAGAAGGACGGACAGAAGGACGAACAGAAGGACGGACAGACTCAGGTGAGTGACGACAGGTAGTAATTACCAACAGGTATGAGACAAGACCGATCGTATACGGGCTTCATCCATTACATACATTGGCAAAAACAGCTCCAGGTATCTGTGCATGAGCATAATCACCCAGACAAGATGGGTGGATGTGGTGGGTGAAGGGGGGGGGGTGTGGGGTGGGGGAAATGGGGAAAGGCAGACGGAAAAATCCAAGCTTTGATTGGCGTTGGATAACAAGAAATGTCAAGATCTTCGCCGGTCTGAATAGAAGTCCCTTGCGACGCGACTCAATAGACGACTGCAGAACAACACTACGCGGTACACGGTGATGGGTGAATGATTAAATTCACGTAAGAATCTGACGGTTGCAAACGATGCCGCCAAACAATAGAATGAAATAAGAATGCGGAACAACTCGGACGAACGCATCATGATCTTGCGCTGATTAATTAATTAATTATTCAGCGAGTTTCGAGAGTGCGTTTGTATTTGAAAGATTTCTTTGACGTCAAACTGATGAGCTGTTTTTTTGGTTTCTTTGTACACGCGTTGAGCACGTGCCGCAGCTTAGGCCTACTGGTTATGAACATAATTTTATACAAAAAGATGTTGCATTGTATTGTATTGTATTGTATTGTATTGCATCAGAACACTTGCAAAGTTCCTCAGGAATCAGGGTATAATTATTAGGGTGAATCGTTCAGAAGCGTTTCCAGCGCAAGGCCCTGCGAGCAGGTTAAGGTTTTTAGAAGAGAGATTGAAGAAGAGAGATTAGTTGCCAGATCTAATTGCTAAGCGAAAAGTTGAGAAAGCGAGTTCCAAAGAGAAGGACCAATTGACGAAAGTAATCGAGATTGAGGAACCAAAACTAAAATCTGTTGAAGTGAACAGTGAGACGAAGCTGTATGAGGGGCCGAAGTAAACCAGGAGATCTAATAATAATTATTGAAACCTCTTTTATGTTATGTTCAAAACAAAGTTCTCCAAACTTCTTCTTGCTGGAGTCGGATGCACCTTTGAGTAGGCTAGTTTGTTTTGAGATATGGAAATAGCTCCAGAAATTCTTGAATGAAAAAATGAATGAATAAATAAATGAATAAATGAATAAATGAATAAATGAATAAATGAATGAATGAATGAATGAATGAATGAATGAATGAATGCTTCGACTCTTGCATGTATCCAACTCAGAAATGCTGAGTTTGTTTTCCTTTAAAACTCAGCTGCACATGAACAAAAGGCAATTAAATTTGTCTCTTGGGTACATTAGCTAACTAGTCAAGCTTTTGTTCTATAGAAACTTTCTATTATCTGTGAATATTCAAACCTAAACTTCCAGATATAGGCCTATCCGGATTACCTTCCTATCCAGGGCTGTACTTGTAAATATTGAGGTGAGTACACGCTGAACGGCAGAAAAATCGACTTTTTTGGTTGCGAATTTTCTGGTGACCCGAAAAGTTTCCCATTTTCCCGAAAAATCTGATGACCGTTTTTTGGTCTTTCGCTCGGAATTTCATGAAAAATACACCTAAATATCCTTTCCTGCTTTGATGCGTATACCTACACACTCTTTAGGTGATTATACGCTGTATACCCGCGTATACCATTGATTACAGTTCTGTTCCTATAGCTGTTTATTTCAATGTTTATTCTAGGGTGACCCTTGTTAGAATGAATAAAGTCTTTTAGGATTCTCCCTCTGAGTAAAGCATTGTATTTGTAACGTATTACAACCGTCAAAATCCTTTATTTCAGTGTCAATGAAAGCAAGGTTATGGAAATGGTTGTGTTGTGCTACAGGTGACAGTGGAGGCGACACTGGAACACCCGTTCTTCGTCTACAACCAGGGTTGGTCGTCCTACTGTCCAGAGCGAACCCTTGTCCGCTACGGTCTCCACTGCCGTCAGCTAATGGTCGGTAACAGCTGCATCTCCCTGACACACCGCGACCCTCGCCTCCTCCCCGGGCCCCACGCTGCCACCGCCTCCACGGCCAGGGTGAACCCGACAAAGCCAGAGCCTGGAGAGATCCTACCTCCCCGCTCTGAGACCAGCACCACCGGAGTTGCCACCAGCTACGAGCCGTGTCGCAAGATACCTCGCCGTGAAAGTGTCGTCAAAGCCTACTTCGCCCAACCGGTGGATCCCGTCTCATCGACGGGCTGGCTTCACGGTCCCAAGGACCCAGACCAGTCCTCCTCCTTCGGGAAGTCGTCTCAGTCCGTCTCTGCTCTGACGGCCAGAAGCACCCCCACGATGCCCGTCGCAACAACCCCCGTCGGCGGCGACGTCTCGGACGGAGGAGGAGGAGCCAGCGGGATGAGTCCCTCGACCTGCGGCAAGCGGAGGCGGTGGTCGGCCTCCGATGTGAAGGTCGACTGCGACGCGGAGGAGTCGGTCGCCGACGAGAAGGGGTTGGTCGCCGTGAAGTCGCCTCCTGAAGCGGTGACTGGGAGCTGCACGGCGGATGAGGCGATGGGAGGCGGCGGTGGTGGTGTCCTGGTGAAGATGGCCACAACCCTGATCGATGGTTAGTTCCCACTGTCAGCCATGATTCATCTGAAACGTCAAATGCCACGTGCCTTTGTACGTATGGCAACCGTCAAGCGTTGCGGATCCTAACAACACCGCCTGTACAGTCATTGTTGTATCTGGTTTTCGACCTCTTCTAAGTACGTTACCAGTTGTTCTTTTGATGATGTCCCGGTTTTGTGATTTTTTTTGTCTGTTGTGTTGGCGACCTTTTTTGCGGTCGCCCATCTCTACCCGTAAGACACAGGTCTGCTCCTCGGGTTAGTTAATTAGCAGAAGTGGTATTTCATCCTTCTGTGAAATCCGTATCCGTTCGCTGCCTTGTTAATAATTGCATACCTCAGTATTGAGCACGTTTTCATATAGTCGGCGACTTGTCTCGAAAGCCTTTTAGCCTTACTGCGGTCGTCTTTGCATTATTTTTGACTCGGCTGCTCCTGCTGCGGGGTTCGGCTTTTCTTCGAAGAACATAGCACTCGCAGCTGACGACTGTGTGCCGAAGGCAAGCGATTACGCAATTAGAGAGTACATACCATCCAGCCGACGGTAGTAATCCAACGACGAGAGGACTTTAGAATATTATGACCGATGCAGCGGTGCACATGCTCCCTAAGACAAAATGTCTCCGTGTTTCCATTTCCGGAGCGGAGAAGAAAGGAGTCAACAGGGGGCAGGTGTTGTCAGCGGTATTATCCGCCGTTGGCATCCGCTTCAAATGTCCGTCATGTTCCGGGAAGTTGGCTTGCCGTGTTTGATGGACAGGCACGCTGATGAACATTGGTTGCAGGTGTTCCGTGAGTGGATCGGTCTTTAGAATTCTCAGACTTGCATGTTAAAGCCTGATTTTTTGCTTTCTCCGTCTGCACAACACTCTCGTACTCCGCAATTGAACCTCTTGGTTTCTACCTGTGAATGTTTTGTGCCAATCCCATTGACAGGCACTTGTCAGAGTCGCACGCCAACGCACCAGCTATCCACCTGTGTCAATTTGTTGAAACCCAGTTGCATTGCATCTTCTTTCATTTTCCCCATATTTTATATATTATTGTTGGACCTCATGCTATTTAGGTTACCTGTGTATTCTTTACTCAATTGTTTTCTGTAGTATCTTCTCTAAAACTCCGTTTCAATTTCATTCCTTTTCTTGGACACGCTGCAGTAATTTTCGGAATCGCTGTTCAGAACCACTCGGCAATTTCTTCAATTCGCATATTACTGGTCGTTTTCACATCGCCAGTTTTCACGTCGTTTGGTAATCAACGCAGACATATCGCGTTAAAAACCTATGCCTACTGGTCACAATCATGCTTGATTTACATGTAGAAATTTCACTTATTGCTTTTTCACGTAGGCCCAATGCTGCGTTAGAAATGACTATAATTTTGTCCATAGTAATTACGCAAAGTTTAGTTTGAGAAACTATCACCCTATTGGGTTACTTGTTCTTTTCTTTGTTCTAGTAACAATTAATCTGTATTTCATAGGTGCGCTCATAGTCCATTGCAGGTCCACCCTTGTAAGACAATTGTGACCAAATAATATTGACGCGTGCAGGCACATAAATATTGTTGTATGGGCTTTGAGACATGGTCCAATTTTTGCTGAAGTCTTCACCATCGCCTGAATGTTACGTTGGACGCTGTAATAGAAAGCCAATTGCGATTTCATGTAACTGAGAATAACCATCTTGCTTGCTGACGCTTTAGGAAGCGTGGGCAGACGTTTTGATACCTCGCTGTTCATAATGCCATGCAGGAAACAAAACCACATGCTAGGAAGAAAAAATAGATACCTCATGATAATGTTTGATCGTTTGCTGACTGTAAACTGTACGACAGAGTCACGATTGATGTTGTTTCGTGCGAAACGTAGATTTTTGTCTTTGAAACGTTACCTCAATCTCAACATCTTGCTCGGTGCGTTTTTGTATATTTTTGCTACAGTGTGTTATCCTTTTTCCAAGTTATCTCGCGACAGAATCATAAAATTACTTGCTACAAAGCAAAGGTATTATAGAGATACGAAAGGGATACAACCTATAATATAATCTATGTGATATATATATATATATATATATTTTGAATACGGACCTCATTAAAAAAATTCACTGTAGGTGTGTAAGAGTGAGCATGATGTCTTTGACCGACAGGAAATGTTTTACTAGCAAACGCACAGCACGACTACACGTGACTGTCATCGTATTCTGCGCATATTGGTTTTAAGTTGCTCCATAGAATCCTGGGCAGAATGTTGACAGATTTTTTTACAATTGCGTCGTGGCATTTCTTGCTGTGTGAAAAGAAATACTGCTGAAAAAGTAATTATTTACCTCATACTAAACATCTTATTTTGAAATGTTGCTTAAGAGACTATTATGGTCGTTATGTGAATAGACACTTTTGCAAGCGGTTAGGTCTATTATAATCATGGCATTTCTTGCTGTGATGAAATGAAATCTGCTGAGTGATATACCTCATTCGAAACATCTTGCTTTGAAAAAAAAACTTTTGAGCGTGCATGGTAGACTGCGACGCAAAACTTTTGCAAACAGTTGTATCATGTTTGTTGCGGCAATTTTGTGCTGATAGTATAATTATCTGCTGAAAAGGTTTTTACCTCATCATTATAGAACCTTTTTGTGTTCGTGTATAATTTTGCATTTTGTGAAACCATTTGAGACGGTTTTTAAAACAGAAATGGATATGGCCTATATTATTGCTCCGTAGATTTTCCTTCGAATTTCGATGTGCCAATTTTGATACTTCATACCGAAGGGTCTGTTGTGTAGGCCTATCATGTGTTCAATGAAATCTGATATTCATGGCGACGATTATTGCTAGGCAGCCATGTCATGACACCGGTGTCTTATTTGTCAAGAATATCCGACACTTTACTCCAGTACACTAACGTATACGTTACAAATATGACACTGCTAGTGGCTTATGTTGCATGTTCAAAACCACTGAAGTGGGTGTAGAGACCAGGTCTCAGAAAGTTTTCAGTTCCTAAGGTGAAAGGGCTTGAAGAAAAGTCATGACTAGAGTTGAACATACAGCCCCTGATGTCAACTAAAGCTTCATACCACTAGATTGTCACACAAATTGTGTAGTATATAATTATTGCTTCATACTGTAATATACCTCGTTATGATTATTAGATATGTTGCTGAGTATTTTAACATGTAAGCCATTATTTTGATCTTACCTCATTTTTAAAATTGCATTCTTTAATTTTCATATTTGTATAAATCATATTTTGAAATTCTAAGGCGATTGAAGTTTTCGTTTCAAAATCATTTAGAACAAAGTTTGTTAACTTATTTCGCAAAATTTTCATCAAACCGTCATTATTTTATCTGCGAAATTATGTAGGATCTCCTATGGGTGTGACTTTTGGTGTGTATTTATATACCCAGCGAATTGAGTTTTTACTTATATTCGAATATTTTTTCAAAAATGTGCTGTAAATATTTTTGCATTGTTGACATACCTCACTCTACGCATTTGGATGCATACAGAAGTTGCATCAACAGATGTTGGATTTAACCAAGAGGTAATGTAAATTCGGCATTTGATGCTGAACTTTTAAACCGAAGCGACGCTGGTAGTGAACCGTTATTGGCAATTCCTCTATCGCTACCTTGGTGTTACTGTGCATTATACAATCAGCCTAGATGGTGACATCTAGGCCTACATATGAATGTCATAATTTAATGGTCTGGTATTTGCAAATAATCCAGCGTTATGTTGGTGTTGCTGCAAAGGCAACTGCGATGGTGGCTTCTAAGGTTGAATGTTGCGATTGATATCCGGTGAGTTAGAAAAGATTGAGCCTCGCACTAAGTGAAAACTCAGAAACTCTGTGTTTCCGATTGAATACTGAATCGCCAGGGATTGGCATGAAGTAGCACTGAACGAAAGCAATCCATGTTGCCGGATGTTGGTAAGAAATTCCGACCATTTTTGTGAACAGCTTGGCTTGGACTAACGATGAAAGACAATTTGACAAGCATTTGACAGTGTTCAACCACATTGATGCATTTACCATTATGACATACCTCGTTTAATTAACCATTATGTGATGTATGGTGCGAATAGGGTAAGTACTGAGTAGTCTACCAATATTACACATACCAACAGAAGTGGTATTAAATGCTCAAAGCAACCATTTGCTATGAATTATATACCTCATTCCGCGCAGTTTATCTGAAACGTGGTAATTTTCGCAATTACCTAAGAAACTGGTTTTGATTAAAACAAGCGATTTGCTATGATGTTAATTTTGTGAGCATTTTGCATGATATACCTCGTTCTGTAAACCTGTAAATGTTAGTTGTTTAGTGATCTTGGTAGAACAGTGTTCAACGTATATATGGTGACATACCTCATCATTATTGTATTTTTTCCGTGTTTGTTCTTGACAATGGTATAGTATTATTCAACAGTATTCGATTAAAAATCGTCCTTTTGTGCTCAAAACGAGCCGTTGAATTTGATGATGATATACCTCGATCTATACATCTCTCTCGTGTGCTTTTTTTTATCTTGAAGACTATTCGTAATAATTGTAAATTAATTATTTTGTGAGCGTTCTGCATGAATTATCGAGAAATAACTTTATTCGTTGAACGTTTTCAATTATAATTAGGCCTACTGTCAACGCCGAGCTGCTGTTTTTCTGAGGTGCTTTTCTGTATCTAAATCAATTTCTGCATTTATACATGATGAAGTAACTTTTTCGCAATTTAATTTAGTTTCAACAGACACGCTTCTATTTGTGTTCATGATAATTTTTTAGCCCTGTTGCACTTCTGTACACGGCATAGCGCCGCTTTCTTCGATCTAGATTGTGCCACGCTGTACAACTCGTATTATAATCACTATTATTATTTTTCTATTTATCATTAATATTTATTATTACTATTTTTAAAATCATCATAATAAAGATAATAATATTTATTTATTATTATTATTATCATTAGGACTATTGTTGCTAATGCTATTAATCCCGTTATAAAGTAGCCTACTATTTATGTAGACTATTATATAATAGCCTATTATTTTTTGCCAATGATAAAGAAGCAGACCGTTTCAAGACATTTTTATCTATGATAACTTGGAATAATCTTATGATGCCTGTCTTATTAGCAAATGTGCAGTCAAGTCATCAATATTTATGTTGGAATGACTGCAATTACTATTGCGCTACTCAAATCATCAGTCTTCATCAGTATTATTCGTTGTCAGTATTAGATGGTATTTGCTGCGCTGTATATAGCTTTATGAAATATTCTTTAAGATGCTTGTTCATATTGTTCGATGTTCTTATGTTGAAATTTGCACATACATGTAGGCCTAAGTGCACTGCAGTAGTCCTGTTACGGAATAGTATTTAGATTTAACACTGAATGAACTTTGACTCTTAACCAATTCATGTTTGCAACTCATATAAAGATATTATCTGTCGTTCTAAACTGAGAACTTACCTCTTAAAATTCGTTTATTGTTCGGAATGTTTGTATCGTCAGCTTCAACGTGCATTCATGAATTTTGTAAACGCGGGCATTAGGAATTGCGGTTGAATCATACGGAATATAGTATCCGCCCCAGACAATCAATTTATTCATTCTTTCATTCATTCATTCATCCGTTCGTTCGTTCGTTAGTTCGATATTTCGTTAATTCATTTTCTCGTTTGTTCCTCCACTCATTCATTCATCCATTAATTAATTAATTCACTTATTTATTCTTGGACCTCTATGGCGCCTCTTCTGTAAATCTACTCAGAGGCGCGCCCAGCCCAGCCGCTACTAATAAGTCAACGAGACTTTAATTCTGAATAGCGGATAATTTTCTACTCATGAGATGACTATAATCACATTAATCTGCCAAATTATTTAGTTTGAAATTAGCATTTATTACGAATCTTGCAGGTTTCTAATCAGCGTGTATTTAAATTGTGTTCTATTCTATTGTGCTTCAAACATTTTGTGCTTCTGTAGTTTTTGCATTATTTCATAGGCCTGTTGTAACAACTTTGTTTTTTTTGTGAGAGTGTTTAAGAATGTATGGGAGTTCCACCATGCTTGTATTTCTGCATTGAAATTTGTCTCTGTTGCAATCACTGAAGATGCTACAGGTATACGAATATGGATTGCAGGTCTGTTGCAGAGTATATAAAAATGTAAAAGATCTTTCTACAGTCCGACGCTTAGTAATAGTACTCACATACACGTCAGAGGACTAGTAGCGCACAAACTTCCTCCGGAAATTCCTAAATTTTGACTACTGTAACAGTGCACACAAACCTTCCCTGAAATTCCCCAACTTTTACCATACTACCAGCAGTGGCGGATTTAGTCCAGGCCTGGGGGGTCTGGTCGCCCCCCCGTGCGCCTGTTGGGTACCAAATGGCGCCCCCTCGGGCCCGGTCCGTACTTATTACTTAAACCTAAAATGTCCTTCATGGAAACTAAATTATCATACTTTTACCAGTTAATTATAATATTATAATTTTTTAACGACTTTACACAATCACACCATGAATTTAACACTCTTTACATAATTACCGTACGTATTTTTATTTATTTCTATGGCTGCCATTACTTAATATGTTTAATTATTACCATGCTATGGTCCATTGCCGCATTGCGTATATGAAAAAATTCAACTTGCCGTTATACAAATTCATATTAAATAAATGATATTTTGTTAAACCGGATATCGTAAACAACCCTGACCTATCGTCTGCTTGCTGTTCTTGGCAGTTCTTCGTCATGTGTTGATTTTCTGCAGAGGTTTGGTTGAATATTTTAATTCTTTCAACGATCTAAATTTGACATCTGATTTATATAATTGAAAGGTAATCGCTATTAGGAGATTAAGAATTTTTGTAGGAATTTAACATGGAAATTTGGGATTATGAATGAATAAATCTGAGTAGATCAGACTAATAATTAGTAATTAACAATAGCCTAATTATTAATAATCAATCATTCTTAATTTATTATTAATTAAGATTAGGTAGCCTAATGAGTAATGACGAATAGACTAGAAGGAAAACAGCAGGAGCGAAACTGGTGGGCGGGGGCGAAAACCCATTTTTTCACTATAAATTTTCATTCCCTTGCCATAGTGTCACAGAACTTTAGACGTATTTTTACACGGGCCGCCTCAATGCGACTTGCAATCGACCCATGCTGAAACCCATGCAATAACGAATAATTTACGACGCGGAAATACACGTTTACCTGGATCAATATCCAACAAATAGCATAAATAAATATTTACTATAATATATTATATAGCCTAAACCTAAATTTATGTAAATCTTGAAAGTAGTCAGGTGCACAAGTTTAAAAAGTTTCTGTTTTAGATTCTTGATTCTGTTTGATGTATTCGGCTAAATCGGACGAATTAAAATTAATTTACTGTTTTTAACTATGTAAGTAGAGGCGCCCTCTTGAAATTCTCCTCGCCCCCCCCGTGCAATAAAACCTAAATCCGCCACTGACTACCAGTCGCTTAAGCCTTCCATGAAATTTTCCACATTTTACCTTGGCCCTATAATATAGGTTTACTTATAATATTATGTTACATAAATATAACACAATTATAATATTATTGTAATTCTACAGTAGTTGCCGCTGTCGGAACTTGATAATTACATGTATGTGATAATCTTACAATGGAAATTATCTAGCTGCACGATTTCATAATTACATTTATTTTTCCCTCTATAATGGTGTCATTGAAATCTCAACTCATCTGTTGCTTGAGAAATCTCACTGCATCGCCTATTGTCGGGATAATCTTCGCTTTTATGAATTCACCAGATTAGGGGCTCAACTCTTCGCTACGTATTATACAAAAATATTATCTGTCTGACATCCTCTGCAAAAGACGTCGAATACAGGCAATAACTGAAACGCTTTAAAGGGACGAATCGTGGATTTCATTTGCGGAAGTCGCAGCCTATATTTAACAATAATTAATTAGGAATAGCTCGTTGCAGAAATTAAAAATTAGAGGAACAAGAGAAGATTGTTAAGATTTCGAACAACGTTTAAAATCAATGAGTGGTTTAAAAGAGCTGTTTCTAGAATTTGCATGGGCATACAGTAGATTTTCTCTATGTTGTATAAAAAATAATAGTTAGCCTAATGACAACAACACGTTTTAGTTTAGACTGGAAAAGCTGTTGATTTTCGTGGTTTGTATACGTGTGCGCAAATCATCATACTGCAACCATCGTATTTTAGCATAGAACATTATATTGGAAGAGCAGCTTCTGTTGTTTGCGTACAGTATAAAATGCTATCTGCTGCCAGTGTCACATTCAAGCCAAAATAATATTTTAGCCCAGTTTAGTTAAGAATCAGAAGAGTTGTTTGTATGTTTTGTGCACAATAATAACTGTACTAGACCAAAAATAATTAGTATATATAATTGGTCTAGTCACTCTAGGGCAAGTGTCATGTCGAAACCAAAATGTTTTAGCCCAGAATTAAATTAGCTGTCTTGCGGTCTGTTGCATTACTTGCATACAATATAATTATTTTTCTTTTGCAAATCTCATGTCGAAACATGTTTTAGCGTAGAATAAGAAAGCCTGTCTCTGTGTTTATGTATATATATATATATATATATATATATATATATATATAGACTACTAATATATCTATTGCGACTGTACGTTGAAACTGATATGTTTAGTCTGACATTGGACGAGTATTATGCACGTTTTTCTGCTACAATCTCGTACGAGCACGTTACCACGGTTACGGCTTGAGATCCTAGATGTTGTTCATTTTCCATGATATCCCCCCCCGTCGGCCAAGCGGGTTATCAAGACTCGGAAGCAACTGGACGACGTGATGTGACGTATCTCATGTTTCACTTCTTCTGCTCATTAACTCATGTTGTGCACGAAAAAGTCATGCAGTGTATGATCAACTGGACGTGATGCGCGATATACACGCGGTCTATTTTTGTCGGCTCGCCGTGCGACTTAGGGGCCGTCCATAAAGTACGTCACGCTATTTTTGACCATTTTTGACCCCCCCTCCCCCCTGTCACAAAGTGTCACAAATCTCGAACCCCCCCCTAAAGTACGTCACACTT
>OX457046.1:40227949-40287949 GCA_949752735.1 Lumbricus terrestris | reverse complement strand
GCTTTAGCTTTAGCAAAACAATATCATTTGATCTTAATGACCAGGGTTTCAGAGCAGAAAAGCAACATCTAGACGTACCCTTACATAGGCCTACTAGCGAAACTTTGGAAGTGTCCAGGAACATAGGACCATTTCACTTTATTACACTTAACAATCTTTCTAAGCTATTTCCAATTCCAGAAACAGCAGAGGATCTGTAAGGGATCTGTAAGGGATCTCTAGTCGATTAAGGATATTGAAAAGTCTAAACGTCAAAGAACATCTAGATGATTTCATTCGTTTATTCATTTGGAGATTTTACCATGATGAACTTTGAGTCAAACATTGTCATAACAATTGATTTTGATCTTTAATATGAATTTGTATAAAGTCGAAAAATCTTAATATTCAAACATCTAAAGCTCCACTCGAAGGCCAAGCACAAAGCACCAGCTTATTAACGAACGCCCACCAAAAGCCTCTTCGATCAGCTTTGGGGGACAAATCTCTGGTCAAGGACTTTCTTATGTCCAGTTTCAAAATACGTCATTTATGTGCAGTTGAGAAAATTCCTTAAAATAACCCCTGTTGTACGGCGAATATAACACACAGTCTAGTACGTGAAAAACGATACGGCGCTGTCTTCCTATGCATGGCTCTATTCGATGGGGCGTCATATTGATGATGAAGGCGGGATCGTATGGCTTCGAAGTCGTACGGCTTCAACAGATTACAAACAGGCAGCAATGGTAATAGACGGTGTCCGTGGGTAGCCGAGGAAAAAGACGAACTAATGGCAGCGGGTGATTCAATGCTGTTTCATGTAGCGCTGTAATAAGAGGTCGGATGACGGCTGGAAAACACACAAACGTATGTGTGCAATAGTCTACATGCATACTCACATCATACGCGTACAAGCATACATGCATACATGCGTATACATACACGTGGGGCGCGGTGGTGTAGTGGGTGTGTTCGTTGCCTTGCAGTCGAAGGGCTACAGGTTCGAATCCACCTCAATTCGCCGCGTATGGACCTTGGGCAGGTCCTTCACTCGCAATTGCTCAGCGCTTCGGCGTGAGACTCCGATGCAGTGTCCGCTCTGTAGTCGGGAGCGCCTCTGAGTAGGGGGCTTGAAGGGGCGCTATAACAAGTGCACATACAAACAAACAAACGTGGATAGGCTACATATATTATAATAGGCTACGTACGTAGGAACCGTTAGTAAGTAATAGGCTGTAATATTATACGCACATTCGTTAATTAAATGCACACATTACATGTATACAGATGCATAATTATACATGTATTCATACATTCATACATTCATCCATAATGACAGCATGCATACAAGCATACAAAATATTGTATTCATACTTTCACGCATACGTGCATAAATTGCATACGTAAATACGCATACTCATACCGGCATACATACACCGTGGTTCAATCAAAAGTAAAACAAACTGGTTTTCATATATCTTTAATGCCTGATAGATAATCGTACTAAAATCTTCCCAATGTTTAGAGAATTGAACCAACAATAATTATGATTCCAACATATCATGTCATGAATTTGATACTAAATAGATTTATATATCTTTCAGTTTCATCTGTCGAAAGTTAAGTTTGTGCGAGGATCCACGTTGTTAAAGAACCAGAGAAAAGATCATCATTTTCAGATGGCGTGAAGATAAACTTAAGGTTTAATAATTATGGTAGAACTATCGACGGAGAGAGCATAAAATTAATTATGACCTTCGTGTTTTGAGGCATCGGCAATATGGGGTGATAATTAGTTTTAACAAAATCGACACATTTATATTAAATTGGAAGGTACGTTTTAAGGGTGTCTAAAATGTGTTTAAAAGGCAGCAACAGCAATTATTCGAAACGACCTTCTGAGCTGATTAATTTTCACTAACTCTGCTGCAACGGTCCTAAGAAAAACAGGCGTTTAATAAATTATGCGCGTTATTTCTTTTATTATGCAAGTAACGACACCTTGCGTCTTACGAATGACAAAAGGCCATAATTACACGACAGTGCTTCAAGCCTCATGAGGACAGCCTAATGTAGCATCGTTATTATCATTGTTTAAGGTGTGGGAAGTGCACTACACTATTCGAGATCTAAAGATACATTTGTGCAGCTATTCAATGGTCTAACTCTAAGACATCAACCTTTCGCGATGTTACAATAATAATAATTATATGTGTGGGTGCGTACGCGCTGGTATACGCGCGTGTGCGTGCGTGCGCGCGAGTGCGTGGGTGTTCGTGCGCCTGCGTGTGTAGTTTGCATAAAAGCGCGGTGGTGTAGTGGTGGGGTCGTTGCCTTGAAGCCGAGGTTCGAGGTTCGAATCCACCTCGCCGCGTAGGGACCTTGGGCAAGTCCTTCACTCGCAATTGCTTGGGCGCTTCGGCGTTAAACTCCGATGCAGTGCCCGCTCTGTTGTCGGGAGCGCCTCTGAGTAGAGGGCTTGAAGAGGCACTATAGAAATGGATAAAAAAATTAAAAAAAGTAAAAGGCTACCACACATCGCAATGCTCCCATAACTCCACCAATTGTTGCACTCTGCCAGTGCCAGTCCCAAGTCTGGATAAAGGAGGAGGGCATTGTCTTTGTTAACACACAGTGACGTTAAACTGCAATTAGACACACAATGCTCTCAAAAAGTTTTGGGTAAATATCCTCCAGACACTGGCAATGCGAAAGTTCACAATATTTGGCGTAGCTAAACACGTGTACTTCAGAATATTTCGAGTTGTAGGCCAATGGAGTGATTTCTATTTTAACGTAATAGAACATAGTATAGTTCAATTTGCTATGGTTTGTCACTTCCTCACTACGGGCTAAATTGAAGAAAAAATGCTGCAAGGGCGGATACAGAAATTTTCGAAGGGGGGCCAAAGTCCTACGGAACCACTCATGGGGGGGGGGACGTCTACTTTCCGAGCAAAATAGCTGGTAAAAAATAAAGAAATTTCTAAATGGGGGCCATGGCCGGATTGGCCCCCTGGATCCGCCCGGAAATGCTGTAATATGCAAAGCAGAATTTTGTCGAGGGCAACGGCCTCTGTTGTCATAAGGTCTCGTAAAATCCGGATCCATCCATCCATCTGCACGGTCGTTTTTCGTTCATTAAGGGCATTTACTTTCCCCTGGAGTTTCCGTGCTGAGAGCGCCTCTGAGTAGTCATTCTACGAGAACGCTATATAAATTTATAGACATGATACGATGCATTGGTGTCATGAAATAGAGTATACCCCGCATGCATCGTATCCCCCAAATGAAGAGAAGTAGAAAAACGCCATTTCCGCTTGTATTCATTTTTGCAAATTAATTTCCATCCGCTTTGTTTTGAGCAATGACACTAACAGGTAGGTTTATTCTTATTAGATAATTTTGTTGCTTTGGTTTTGGAGCACTTAGAACATGTAGAACGCTTAAAAGCACTCAGAGTCACTAAATAAATTCGAGTTGCCTTTCTCTGACCATTGCTTAGGAACGAAAAACAATTAGAGTAACTTTAAATTTTGATTACAGCATACAATTTTCAATTGTACGCATTTTTCAATAAAGTGGATAGAATGGTTTATCCCCCGGATAGTCTATACAGGTTAAATCCATCCCGGGGGATAGATTAATTCATCCCTGAGGATAGCTTTAAGGGGGATGGAATATCACTGACACCAGCTTTGGTGCGCCATCGGGTTGCGCGGTTAGACAAACAAGTGTCAAACAATGTTTACAAATTATTTTGTCAAATTAATGACTATTGCTAAACGTTCCATTGCAATTGAAATAAAATTTAGGGCCGCCACCTAGTGAATCTAAATGTACATTCAGACTTACCAATCTCAGGCACATCGCAAAATAAGTATACAGTTATGGTAATCAGAGCAGAGCAATACTTATGGTCAGGGGCGGATCCAGGGGGGGCCAATCCGGCCATGGCCCCCATTTAGAAATTTCTTTATTTTTGACCAGCTATTTTGCTCGGAAAGTAGACGTGCCCCCCCATGAGTGGTTCCGTAGGACTTTGGCCCCCTTCGAAAATTTCTGTATCCGCCCTTGCTTATGGTATGCTACCTCTGGTCATGATAACTGCACTGAACACGCGCAATTTTACCAGATTCCAAGAAAATTGCTGCAGCATAAAAAGCAAGTCATTTGCAATGAAATGTGATGGTCCCGCCATCTCCATTTTACATGCGTCCAGTACCGCATGTTCACCAATGTGACTTACGCCTAGACTAAATTCACCTGCTTTTTATAATTTGCTCAAATATTATTTTTTAACTGTGGCTGTGCTGGGAGCACCTCTGAGTAGTTTTGTTTGAAGAGGCGTGCATCTGGGTTACTCGTAATAATTTATATAGCTGTGCAGTACAAGATTAAAAGGTTTCACAAATATTTCTTCCACATCCCGTTTCCACATTCATTCATTAATTCATTTCGATATTTTTTTACAGCGCCTCTTCAAACAAAACTACTCAGAGGTGTTTGAATAAGCGTTGTTACTTGGTTACCTGACCACGGAGCTGTGGACTTCCCGAAGTCTCGGGACTTCCACAATGTTATAATCTCGGATAGATGAGGAGGTGATACCGAAGAACCTTCGATCCATGGGAGTCGAAGGACACAGTGGGACAATCGAAGGAATTCAGGTGACGGATGGCATATACCCGAATCCCAATCCGTATAGCATCGTAAAATTATTTAAAACATGTTTTAGTCATTTTTCATCGCTCGTCCAACTTCTAATTCTACTATATCACAGTTCCGTTATTCATCCAACTTTTACTTCAACTAAAAATATTTTGATCGTTCATCCAGCCTCTAGTTTTACGGTAACAATTTAGCATAAAACAATGATTTCGTCGCTCATTCAACTTCTACTTCTGTTAATTAATATGCTCATCCAGCTTCTAATGATACTGCAATACGTCAGCAGTAATATCATGTTTTCATCGTTTATCCAACTTCCTGTTTACGGAAATAAAATATCTCTGAAGTGCTATAAGGCTTGGGATTCGGGTATATATGCAGACGGATGGACGTCTGATACTGGAAAGACATCCGCGAAACTCCTTCCGTTCTGCTCCGACTTCGAAGCTGTGACATGCCAGGAGATCATAGAAACACTGCATTCTGGGAATTCTGGGGTCACAATGGCTACGCTTGATGTGCATAGCTTGCGAATGAATCAATCAATCAATCGATAAATCAATTAATCAAGTACCATACCAGCCAAAAGATACCGTTAAACAATGAAAGGTGATAATAAAATTGCGCATGAAATTCGACACCTTTAAGAGACAGTTAAAACGTGCTATATACACTGTTAAAGGTGGCCGCATAAATGAAATTACAAATAAGATTGCCCTGTGATAAAACCCAAAAGCCATGCATGAACCAAGGGAAAAGCACAGAAAATGATTCACTGAAAACTTAATAAATTACCCATAGGATACCTTGAGTGTATGTAACTGAATCATCAGAAAGGTTCATGCAGAAAGCGACAGGTCCCGCTTACATGTATAGCCCCAAATTGAATATTGAGAATCAAAATTGTGAGGCTAGAGATTTTGAACAGTAGAAAGAAGAAATACAAGTAAAGAGCCAAATGCGGCATAGAATAACACGCAGCTCATAATCCTTCAGCAATAAGCCAGACAAAACATGAAAAATCAATGGTCATTGCCTCTCAATAACCTTCTTTAAAAGTAGCGCTAACCAAATTAGAAACGGTTAGAACATTCGAATGGATAAAAATACCCGCAGGTATTTATGATATTTACAGTTAGTAAGCTTTAGAAAAACTATGGTCATCCTTAACAGTAGTACTATTATACATTGACCTATAGCTATACAATGTCGGAATGATAATTAAAAAGCAGATGAAATTGAACACCTTTAAAACGTTGATGAGTAACAACATAAATTTTACGCTATAATTTGCGACAATCGTACAGCAATTTCATTGTAAGATCAAACTCAAACAGTATGGAGCACCGGACCAGTCAATGCCGACATTTACACTTTACCTATTAATGTGTAGAAAATGGGTTATGACTATAATACCATCAGTTGGTAAAGAGTTAGAAACTATACTTAATACATAGGATGCGGCTATACGCTATCAAATCGTGCACACAGATGCTCGCTATTGAATTGAAGTGTCTACCACGCCGCATGTGATTTTTCCCCACCCCCATTCCAAGCATCTGAATCATACGAATGATGAGAAATGTTGAAAAATAATGTTAATCGTATAAGTCAACGGCTTCAACTCGTAATAATTGATTACCTTTAGCGCCAAAAAGCGAATTTGCAGGAAATAGTTTATAGGCTTACTAGCAGGCCGAGGTGAGGTCAATGGTCTGGGGTGAAGATAGAAAATAGGCGAGGGAGGTAGAGGGTGCCGTATTGGGTGATTTAATAAGATAGGGTTAAACTATTAAATTCCTTAATCAAGGGTCGTGATCATGAGCTAGTTAATTATCCATGTAGATTACAAGGAGTTGACGTCAACGATTTTGGTAGCGATAAAGCGTTGCCCGTTAGACCCATATGAAGAATTTTTTTATTACAGCTGTTTGCACTCTGGTGGTGCTAGTCGTGAGCCTGAATAAGAAGGAGGGCAACTTTAGTCATCAATGCAATATTTTGAGAATCGAATAAAATTCACTCATCTGTCCAGTGCTTGTGAGATGTTCTAATACGAGGTCTGCGTCATAAAAAGGTACCAATGACCATCAGATTATAAAACAAAATTACTACTAGAAGAACTGATGAGCAAACATTTTGTCTATAAACAGTTTATACCGAATTGTCATTTATAGATGATCCTATAACTGCAGTAGGATTCGAAACATCCGAAAAATAAAGCGAAGTTAGCATTATATGGAGTGTCCTCCTAGCAGAATTTAAAGGTGTTTAATACGCATGGTTGCGAATTCAGGTGTGGCAGCATTTGCAGTTTAACGTCACTGTGTGGTAACAAAGACCATTAGCGACGCCCTCCTCCTTTATCCAGGCTTGGGACTGGCACTGGCAGAGTGCAACCAGTGGCGGAGTCAGGTGTGAAACACAGCTTCAATTTAGACACCTGTGAAAACGTTTTAGATTACGTTATAATTAACATCTGACGCATCGGACAGCAATCGCAGGATAAATACCATAATAACAAAAGGAACGTTATACTGAAGGCTATTAAATGGACGCAACGGTAATTGACGCAAAGAAGAATTGGCGTCGTTTAAGTATTATGCATATACTAACCGATGAAAACAACGATCAATGCAATTGGATAAACTCAGACGCCGTGGTTTCTGATGAACCCAGTCTCAAACTATTCTGCATAGTGGCTACTAAAATAATAATAGCCATACTTGTCCTCCACAAAAGTCAACACGCGCTCTGTCACCGAACGTATACAAAAACAATGTCAAGCTGAAGCATGGATAAAGGACGTCACCATAAACCCTTAATTACTTAATGAATGAACGAATAAGTAAATTCACGAATAAACGGTTGGGTGAAAGCCCTGTGATGTCATTCAACGTAGCATGACTGTTGAGTGTTGAATAGTAGGCCTTTCAAATTAAGCAGAACTCTCGCAGAGGCTATCGTGACAATGTCATCATTGTTCGAGCCGCTGATTAATAATTTGTATATACCGTAAATTCCATGTAAAAAAGGTGTCTAATGTTTTAGAAATATTATACAGCCTTGGTAATCTTCGCATTGGTAATCTTGAAATTTTATATAGCGACACTTCAAGAGAGACTTCTCAGAAGCGATCCACAGAATTGTCAGCATCAGAACCAATCAAGGAGAATGGTTTTCAAACTGAAAAAATTTCAGTAGGCTTTTCAAAATCGTCCATTGGAGACTGTTGCAAATAATGACAAAGAAATCTGGGTAACTGTTAAATGAATGGAGGCATAGCTGTCTGTCTAAAACTTGTGCTCACTGTTCAACATAAGCATAAAATTTACAAGTATCGGTATCACGAGATATTCTATTCTCCATTAAACCTATCCGATGGATGGAATCTACCAGGCATAGAGTATCGTTGGAGGCGGGAATAAACCACTCTATCCCAAATATTTAAAAATGCGTATAATTGAAAATTCTATGCTGTAGTCAAAACTTAGTACTATTCAAACTATTCAAATAGTTTTAAGTGTCCTAAGCAATTTTCAGGGTAAGACGACTCGAATTTAGATAGTGACTCCAAGCGTTCCTAACTGTCCTTAGGTGTTCTAATTGTTCTAAATGTTCTAAGTGCTCTAGAACCAAAGTAAACCAAATTATCTAGTAGGAAAATAAATTAGAGGGGGATATTCTACTTCGTTACATCGTCATTCACACCATCTGAAAGCTGTTGACGGGATTCCATTGGATGATTCTACGTGTCTGCGAGGGATCGCCACTGATGACTGTTTCCGGCTCACTGTGACTCATTATGCTAATTCATGAAATTTTCTTGCTGTTATGACACCTAACATCATTTCGGCTAGTTAGCGCAGAGAGCGCTCTGAGTAGATTTCTTGAAGAGGCGCTATATAAATACTTGAAATAAATAAATAAATAAATGTTGAAAGACACTTGCCTTGCTCTGTATCAATCAATTTATTATGCGCATCTCACAGTGCAAACTATTCAGCGGAGCTCCCAGTGCGAAAGAACCAGATAAAACATCTTTGCTTTGAAAAGCGTGTCAATAGTTAATTGCCTAGCACTTGTCGATAGATAGAGTAAATGATTTTCGTCTTATGAGTCATCGATAACCAAGCACCCTCTATTCCAGAAATTGCCTCTTATATATAGCAATTTAGTGATCTGTTTTAAGGGTGTCTAAATGAAAGCGTGATGACATTATTTTTACAGTTGATATCCATGCATATCATTGTACTTTTCATTGTGTTTTATGGACCTTCTTCTGACACGTATCATAGACTGGAAGCCACCACGAACGTTTTTAGACCTTCTTCTTGGATGATCTCAAACTTGGCTGCAAGGAAAACACACGCTAAGACAAGATGCGATAAGAAAAGATAATTCTTAGTTTGATCAATTACTAACCACATATTGATGTACAGACATAGTAATAAAGATATATAATTTATATGACTTTTATAAAGAAAGCCAAATTTAAAAAGAGCAAATTATGCTAAACGAAAAATCGCATACTTCATCCTAATGATGAAAGTTTTATTCAAATATCATTGTGTGATTATGGCTTGTTGCTGCAGGTGGTATAGAAGGAAACTTTCACCGGTAGGAGCAGGTCATGCAGCAGCAAAAAGTCTAGAATCTGCCTTAGCACATAGATGCTCAAGGGAGGCTTATCTTCATCGAGGAACTGAAGTCAAAAAAGGCATGGTGTATCTTCGTTTATTAACAATCGGAATGACAAACAGCAATCCGTTACAGCGAAGTCAAAATAAAAAGAGACAGCTAAATACTATAATACGACGACTAGAAGTGTCATTTGTGGTGCCATCATCTTACTTACTGTTATAGATCGCACACGGAATCATACTAATTATGTGCTTTTATCTCAATATTTATATCATCTTTGTTACAAGCGTCAAAGGTGTTTAAGGAGCAACACAAATCTAATGACATCTCTGTAGCTGTCTACATGTACTCCCGGCGGATCTGTTCCAGTATAAATTAACTCCCGGAGACTATATTTTGAAATAAAATCTCCGGGGAGACAATATTTCCTCCGTCTACGAAATAAAGTCTCCTCCGTTGAGCGTAAAATCGGCTAAATGTAAAGGCGCGCCTATTAAACCGTTAGTTTACGCTGGTATATTATTTAACACGAACATATTATGTATGTATATAATTAATAATAATAATAATAATAATAATAATAATAATAATAATAATAATAATAATAATAATAATAATAATAATAATAATAATAATACCTTTACATCGGAAGATGTCTTCCAATACAGATTTTTAGCATGGGGAGACTGTTTCGGTAGGAGATTTTGTATCGGGGAGAGACTTTGTATCGTGAAATCGGCCACTGATAAAGCGCGGTCACCGAAGCTGTTTTTCATCCGCCGTACGCGAAGATCGCTTTTGTCGAGCGATCTAAGTCGCCATCCAGAGTGCGACCCGATGCACAATCACGGATGCAGGCCAACTCAGGCGCGGCTCCGTGGAGGGACTTGCAAACAAGTAGACATATCAATCAATCAATCAATCAATCAATCAATCAATCAATCAATCAATCAATCAATCAATCAATCAATCAATCAATCAATCAATCAATCAATCAATCAATCATAATTTATATAGCGCCTCTTCAAGGTACCTACACAGAGGCGCGCCCGGTCAGGATCATGCGAAAATACAGTATGGCATATACTGTATGGCATATACAATATGGCATCCTTGCAAGCAGTAGCAATCTTCCTGAGTATTTCGACAGTTTATGACAGAAATTGGTGCTGACCTCATGCTCTTGTTATACCAAGAGAGCGTCGTCGTCGTGACCATCCTCATTGCTGCGGATCGGGGATCAGAGTCGACGACGCCATCTTCCTCCATTGCTCTCTGTTCCTCGCGGTCCTCACACAGTCCGCCATCACCATCCCCGTCCATTCCTCCACGTCATCCATCCATCTTCTCCTCGGCCTTCCCCGAGCCCTCTTTCCGTCCAGATAGCCCTGCCATATGAATGCCGGCAGCTTGTCGGCTCTGATCATGTGTCCGAAATAGTTCAGCTTCCTTCCTTTCACCACCTCCAGCAGGCGCCGCTCCGGCTGCAGCTCTTCCAGTATAGATTCGTTTGTTCTAAACTCCTTCCAGCTGACTCTCAGCATCTTTCTATATGTTGTCATCTCAAACGCTGATATTCTTCTTTTGTCTTCCTTCCTTAGCGTCCAAGTTTCACAGCCGTACAGCGCCACCGGCCACACCAGTGACCCCATAAGCCTTAGCTTCAACCCCATCGTTATATACCAGACAGTGTCGAGCCTTCTCAGTTGTGGGGCCGTCAATCTGGAATGACCTACCCCTTAACCTCCATCTCCTCCACCTGACCAGTCAATCCTTATTCCCTTAAATCTTTTTTGTTTTGCCGTGGCTGGGCTGGGAGCGCCTCTGAGTAGTTTCTTGAAGGGGCGCTATATAAATGCTAATAATGAATGAATGAATGAATGAACCCCGCTCCAAGAGATACCAAGAGATACTAAATTTATATTATTTTGGTCCCAAATATTATAGAATGTGCAGAAAATCCTATGCTGCAGCGGTCCGCTGCCGTAACGTTGAAAGTATTACCGGTTGTTGCGCTGTTATTAATTTTAATTTATTGGCAATTATTATAGAACCGGTCGACAACATTTAACAGGTGTCGAACTCATCTGCTGTTTCATTATTACTTGTTTGTTTTTGTTTGTATGTGCACTTGTTATAGCGCCCCTTCAAGCTCTCTACTCAGAGGCGCTCCCGACTGCAGAGCGGACACTGCATCGGAGTTTCACGCCTAAGCGCTGAGCAATTGCGAGTGAAGGACTTCCCAAGGTCCCTACACGGCGACTTGAGGTGTATTCGAACCTCGGCTTCAAGGCAACGACGCACCCTTTGTTTAGTGACTTGAAGGTATCTGTCGTAGGTCTGCTGCTGACATATTGTTTAATGAAATTCCATATTTTTTCTAATGCATCCTGCCTGATTTCCAGAGGTATTTTTTAACACTATATTACGCCAGCTTTCGATTACTCGTTTCTTTAGTCTTATTTTTCGAGCTGCCCCATTGCCATGCAGACAGGAATGACGCTCTGAACGTTCGAAAGAGGTCAGATCCGACCGAAAAAGTCTAGAGCAATCTAGACTGGCTTTACTTTGAGAAGATTAATGTGTAGAATTTGTTTGAGAAAACGTGGAATTTGTCTAGACGGACACTTTGACGAAGGCTTTTCTCATGCGCTTGAGGTTCCTGATGACTTTTCACGACACTGACTACAAATCTGATGTCTGACGATCTTTTTCTAGTGTTTCATCTGATGGAGTGTTTATTTTGTGATGATGCCTTGAAAATGTAAATGTTGTTTCAGGAAATGTTATTTTGTTACTTGTTTTAGTAAAACAAAACCTCGAAAAATAAGCTAGATTCTGAGAAAGAATACTAGAAACCTAAACAAGACCGAAAGACCTAGATCTAGGTGGAAACCTATAGGTGACATCCCAGTATTATTGTGTTTTTTTCTATTGGCAGGCCTATAAAACAGCTATAAACAGTGGCGGCGCCAGGATTTCAGTTTGGGGGGGGGTGAATTTGCGGGAGCAAATTTTCCGTTTTCAGTCGGTACAAATTTCTGACGGCCTTTTTTCTTTTTTTTTTAGTCATTTGGTCGAAATCTTGGAACAATGGTCCCTTTATCGTGCCCGCCAAATGTTTGGCAAACCTCGTGCGTACCTTTGCGGTTATTTTTGGGGGAGCTAAAGAGGTTTATCGTGCAAAAATTTTGTTTTTACATGGGAGAAAAAATGGATGGCCTTTTTTAGGGGGAGGCTTAGCCCCCTAGCCCCCCTAGCGCAGCTACTGGTTATAAAGCATCTATCCTGCAGGGTAGAACCGTTCAGAGGCGCTCATAGTGCGCAAGGCTAAGATAGAAGAAGTTGGTTTTGCGAAATGATAAGAAATTAATGAGGTGTAGGGATTGCCAGTTAGAACTTGAGAATCGAGTAAATGGAGACGGAGCATTGAAAAAGAACCAACATGCGCGACCGTAGCCGTAGTGGGAGTAAATAATAGTAGTTATATTTGAAGAGCGAAGTGGACGATGAGAGGAGATTGAAAGATACCGGTGAATTTAATCGGCTAGATATTTTTTTGCGCCAAGACCCTGTTGTGAAAGGAAGATCAAGATGAGGATTTTGAACTTAATACACGCAGTTAGAGCAAGCTGCTCGAACATGAAAGTAGAGATACGAGAGTAGCGTGGAAGGCGCGCAATGAACCTGGCGACCTTGTTAGGTCCGAGACCGACTGTAAAGGTGAAAGGCGAATCTTGTGCAGACCAATGAGAAGAGAATTGCAGTAGTCAATTCGGCAGAAAATTAAATCATGAACCAAATTGGCGAAAACCAGGGCTGCTTTTAAGAAATTTTTAGAACTACACAACTCCTTCTGTCCTATCCCATCTTCCATGGTAAATTAATTACAATCGGATGATAATGAGCTTTTTGCCAGTTTTAACTGTACAGAAGTGATTCTACAACTGCACAAAATCCATAAATCCATTTAGAACTGCACATTTGGTGTAGAACTGCACGTTAAAAAAACCTGGCGAAAACAGAAGACGTGACAGAATGGCGAGCAGCCCAGATTCGGATTAAATTAAAATATGAAAAGCGTGTAAGATTGGAGATTAATATGGTCTTCAACACTTAAAATGAACCATCTTTTCTAGGGTAACACCCGGATCATGAACTGTCGTGGAAAAAGAGTAGACTAAGTTAGTATATAATATTACTAGCTGGGGTACCCGGCGTTGCCCGGGAAATTTAGGATTCGACCCGCTCCCGGCCACGACCCACTGCACTCTACAACACTACGGCCTCCACGTGTACGCTTCTACCTCCACTTGTATACGCCACCCGTGAAATTTGAGTTTTCGGGAAAATTTCCTTCCCACCCACCAATCCTCCCTCCACACACCTCGGCCCTGCGGGCCGAGGTGTGTGGAGGCGAGGTGGCCCGTGTGAACATCTGTCTAGCTGTAACGTTTCAGATATAAGTGTTAAAATATGCATGACAACGTGCGGTCACGCTGGTACTCGGTTTCTTTATAAATAATCTGATCATATCAAGCGTTATTTTATTGAAGAAAAATATAACTCTTTTTTGTATAAGCCTATAATTATACTCCTTGGCCGATGGCATGTATCCTTTCACAGGGCTGTACGACAGCGTATGATTTTCATGCTAATTAAGCTTTGCGAACAATGACGTCAAAATATGACGTCAGCGGCAACAGGCCGTTACTGAAAACGATAGCCGCTAGCGCATACATTAACACAGGAAAATTTAATTAATGTCTATTTTTCGAAATCTAAAGTGAATAAAAAGATGAAAATAGCGTACTTTGATGGTTTTGGTGAACGTTTATCTATATGCAATGTTTCAGGTCAGTAGCTGCTAAACTGCGAGCGTGCATCGGTCCCAAATAAATATACGTAGATCCTTTCTTATAGATATAGATTATATTTCAGATAATTCTTTTTATAACCAGGTACATTAACAGACTAGGCAATGTGCGAATATAACAATTAATATACGAATGAAAAACAGCATTATAAAGGTGCTTAATTTCAACTGCTATTTTAGTATTATTTTTGATTTTTAACAGTATCTTGTTGCTGGCATATTACCTGATCGATTAATTGATTGATTCATTGATTCATACAATCATTGAATCATTCTGTCATTGTAGGGTTTTATATAGCGCCTCATCAAGAAACTTATTAAGGCGTGCTCCCTGCCAGTCTAAAGAAAACAATTTGAGTGAATTATAGAAGAGTTTCAACTGCGCAGCTCGGGACGGTAGTGATTGTAGATCAAGACTTAGTAGACTCTAACTCAGATAAACCTTAATCCTTAGTTCACTCCAAAAATATAATTCCAGAAGAAAATCCAAATTTCACATTTTCCAAATTGTAGGTTCACTGAAGGTTTTTTATAGGATTGAAACTAGAGCCTACTTAGCACATTGCCAAAATATCGCTTTGTCGCGAATAAGTTACAGATTTTGTAATTTTGATTTTTAATTCTGGCATACTATAATACTGTGCAGGTGACAGCCACCTATAATTATAGGCTTACTACGGGGGCTTTGATGAGCTTTGGTTATAGTCATCTTAATTAGAGGTCCCTCAAATTGGATGGATGGATCCAGATTTGACGAGGGCTTAAAACAACAGACGCCGTTTCCCTCTAAAAATATTGTTTAGCAATTATACAGCGCTTTTTAAAATTATTTTTATTATTATCCGTCATTTTAGCGAAATTGGCACAACAAGACAGTTAGTGGTGTCGTGTAATAGATTTAAAGGTGTTTAATATGGTGGATTTCGAATCTGTTTCACAATCAAATTCAATAGTCGTTCCTCGCGATTGCTTTCACATATTTAAAGACAACTCATCTAAGATTCTCATCTCTGCACTTTAAGGTCTGATCATATATACTGGAGGGAGTGGGCATGGAGATACCTGAACTAAACACTGAACAATCTACCTGTCCCTATGCCTCGAACTCCCACAGAGCAACGTAAAAGCTTCTCCATTATAGTCGGTTCATCTCTTTGAAAAAGCTACTTATAGCAGTTTCCGTAATGAACTTCTTTGTCTTTCTTTGCACCCTTTTTCGCAAGAAGCT
Source organism: Lumbricus terrestris (assembly GCA_949752735.1). Classification (NCBI taxonomy): domain Eukaryota; kingdom Metazoa; phylum Annelida; class Clitellata; order Crassiclitellata; family Lumbricidae; genus Lumbricus; species Lumbricus terrestris. Next base: position 40,272,548 of record OX457046.1, on the reverse strand, counting down.
GAAAACCATTTTCGATGATCGCTGTGGGGTGCTGTTTGGTCGGGAGCACCTATGGAAGTAACTGTTGAAGTGGCGCTATATAAATTCACGATTAATATTCCGATGATATTTCGGATGTCGTTCAGCTGTTGCAACCCTACCATTGCACTGCTTACCAACACATCTCGTTGTGTATGCCTAGTTGCCATCCTCAGACCTTTGAATACAGTCGATTAGTGTTGTTCGATACGGTTCTCGTGTTACAACCGACCTTTCATCCGTACTCGAATCTCTTGCTTTACATCCGCCGCGTCAAATTGACGATGGACTTAGCTAACGACAGCTTTTGTCGTCGGCAGATATAATTTTTTTGCATAATTTTCTCTGTTCATTCGACATAGCTTTTTCACACGACACAGTGACCGACAGATACTGTATAGTTAAGTTCTGAACTAACGATGCAACCATATTTCTTTATATGTAATGCGGAATTCAAAGATTTTAAAGGTGTACACCACTGTGCATTAATTGCAAGCGACGTTATCAATGCTATTTTGTACCGCTCAATTGTACGCAAAATGTGCAGTTCTAATGGATTTGTGCGGATGAAGAAAACGCACTTCAGTGCCATTAAAAATAGTTATCCAACTGGTAGTGATTAACGATGAAGTATGGAAATGGAAGAAGAGGTTGTGCAGTTCTAAAGTCATTGGTTGTCTTCCTCTGGTTCTCTCTCCTTCTATATATGCCCGTGCAGGGTCGCGAGTGGTAGTCTGTTTCCTCCATTCGCTATGCACATGACCGAACCATCTAAGCTTTCTTTTCCTGATTTTATCCACTACCGTTTCTTCTGCACCCAGCTAATTAGAGTAAATTATTAACGTCTAAAGGTAGTAAGAGGGAACCAAAGTATTCAAAAATTACGCGTCGCACCAGACAATTTTTTCAGAGATTGATCTTCTATACCCAGTTTCGCAAACCTATAGTCCAACATAGTCCATGGCTCTTCTAGGTCCTCCTGGGTGCCTGCACAATATGGTCTACCCCAGGGTTCAGTCCTTGGTCCCATACTTTATATTATTTACACCTCAGGTCTTGCCACTCTACTAACAGCTCATTCGGTTTTGAGTCAGCAGTATGCTGACGACGTCCAGGCTTACACCCATTGCCTCCCTTCCAATGCTGTCAAAGCGGTTCGGATAATGAGCGGGACTTTGGATGCTCTAGAGGCATGGATGTCATCCAATAGACTACGCTTGAACCCATCTAAGACAAAATTTATTTGGTTGGGCATACGGCAGCAGCTTGCCAAACTTGATCTATTTTCTCTTGTATCTGAATTTCCTGGCTTTGTCTTTGCAACCACGGTTCATGACCTCGGTGTCCAACTTGACCAAGAACTCACTTTTGCTCCTCAACTTCACCGTCTTGCTCGAGACTGCTATTATCAGCTGCGCCAGCTTCGCACTGTCATCCGTTCTCTTACGTCTGCTGCTACTCTTACTTTAGTGCATTCTTTCGTTACATCTCGCATTGACTATTGCTCTTCGCTCTACATTGGCCTCCCATCCAGCAGATTGACTTGTCTTGACCGGGTGTTGCGCTCTGCTGCTCGCCTAATTGGGCAAATCCCTAAATATGGTCATGTCTCAAACTACATGCTTGAGGTACTTCACTGGCTCCCTATTCGCCAGCGTATTGAGTTCAGGGTACAGTCCTGTTCCCATTATAGGACCTTTAGTGCTGCTCGAAACCGCCACTAATCCCGTGTAAAAAATAAAAAAATCCTTAGTAAAAGACGCGTCTCTCTCCCGCTAATCTATTCCTTTAGCGAGTAAAAGACGCGTCTTTCTCCCGCTAATCTATTCCTTTAGCGGTGATTAGCGTATCATTAGCGAAGTCGAAGCTCCACCCACGAATCATTAGCTGGATCGCTAATGACAGCGGAGGCTCTGGGGGTTTAATGGCACTTATAGAGAAGCAGGTTATCAGTAGCCTACTTCAGTGTATATTCTTCGGTACTGTAGGCCTACATGTAGCTTATGAACTGAATCAGTCGCTAAGTGTATCCATTGCCTTGCCGATAATATGCTGTCAATGAGACCTGCATAATTATAGTTATTATAGTTAACTAATAATGTAATGCACATTACAGACTGCCTACTTACAGACTGTTGAGTTGAAATGCAAACGTGAATTTAGTAATGAAGGTGACAGACGCATACGAGTGCTTCTAAAAGGAATATAGCACACGAACTAGTGTGCTGTGCAGTTGCTGTATAGTTCTGCCAGCACTGCAGTGCTTCTTTAGACCTGCAATCCATTATATATTGTTCACTCCAGCTATTCCCAACCCCTTTCAGAGCCAGTTACTATCACAAAAATCACCGATGGCACCTCGTTTCCATGGAGTACTCAGTCAAAACGACCTTCTCCGTGTCCGTGTGCGTGTCATTCTCCGTGTCCTAGTCCGTGTCCGCGTCCGTGTCCGCGTCCGTGTCCGCGTCGGTGTCCTTCTCCATGTCCGTGTCCTTCTCCTTGTCCGTGTCCTCCGTCTTTGTCTTCGTCTCCGTCTCCGCGTCCGTGTTCTTCGTGTCCTTGTCCGTGTCCGTGTTTGTGTCCGTGTCCTTCCCCGTCTCTGTCTTCGTCTCCGTCTCCGCGTCCGTGTCCTTCTCCGTGTCCTTCTTGTCCGTGTCCGCGTCCGTGTCCTTCTCCATGTCCGTGTCCGTGTCCGTGTCCTTCTCCGTGTCCGTGTAGTTCTCCGTGTCCTTCTCCATCTTTGTCTTCGTATCCGTCTCCGCGTCCGTGTTCTTCTCCGTGTCCTTCTTGTCCGTGTCCGTGTCCGCGTCCGTGTCCCTCTCCATGTCCGTGTCCTTCTCCGTGTCCGTGTCCTTCTCCGTGTCCTTCTCCATCTTTGTCTTCGTATCCGTCTCCGCGTCCGTGTTCTTCTCCGTGTCCTTGTCCGTGTCCGCGTCCTTCTCCATGTCCATGTCCACGTCCGTGTCCTTCTTCGTGTCCGTGTCCTTCTCGGTGTCCTTGTCCTTCTCCGTCTTTGTCTTCGTCTCCGCGTCCGTGTTCTTCTCCGTGTCCTTCTTGTCCGTGTCCGTGTCCGCGTCCGTGTTGCTCTCCGTGTCCTTCTTGTCCTAGTCCGTGTCCGCGTCCGTGTCCGTGTCCTTCTCCGTGTACGTGTCCCTCGCCGTCTCTGTCTCCGTCTCCGTGCCCTCCGTGTCCTTCTCCGTCTCCGCGTCCGTGTACTTCTCCGTGTCCTTGTTCGTGTCCGCGTCCGTGTCCTTCTTCGTGTCCGTGCGCTTCTCCGTCTCTGTCTTCGTCCGTGTCCGTGTTCTTCTCCGTATCCTTGTCCGTGTCCGTGTCCTTCTCCGTGTCCGTGTCCTTCTTTATGTCCGTGTCCGCGTCCGTGTTCTTCTCCGTGTCCTAGTCCGTGTCCGCGTCCGTGTCCTTCTCCGTCTCTGTGTCCGTGTCCTTCTCCGTGTCCTTCTCCGTGTCCGCGTCCGTGTCCTCCTCCGTGTCCGTGTCCTTCGCCGTCTCTGTCTTCGTCCGTGTCCGTGTCCTTCTTCGCGTCCGTGTCCTTCTCCGTCTCTGTCTTCTTCCGTGTCCGTGTCCTCCTCCGTGTCCGTGTCCTTCGCCGTCTCTGTCTTCGTCCGTGTCCGTGTCCTTCTTCGCGTCCGTGTCCTTCTCCGTCTCTGTCTTCTTCCGTGTCCGCGTCCTTCTCCGTCTCTGTTTTCTTCCGTGTCCGTGTCTTTCTCCGTTTCCGCGTCCGTGTTCTTCTCCGTGTCCTTGTCCGTGTCCGCGTCCTTCTCCGTGTCCGTGTTCTTCTTTATGTCCGTGTCCGCGTCCGTGTCCTTCTCTGTGTCCGTGTCCTTCTCCATGTCCGTGTTCTTCTCCGTGTCCGTGTCCTTCTCCGGTTCCGTGTCCTTCTCCGTGTCCCGGTCAACAACATAGGCACACAGATAAGAAAACATACACTCACAATTACAGAACCTACACAAACACGCACATACACATACACAAGACAAGTAACATGAGCACGCAAACATGCACACACCTTTTCGCACCCCTGCTCCCACACACACACACACACACACACACACACACACACACACACACACACACACACACACACACACACACACACACACACACACACACACACACACACACACACACACACACACACACACACACACACACACACACACACACACACACACACACACACACACACACACACACACACACACACACACACACCTATGTATACATGTAGCCTGATGTAGGTTGTTTACGGTACAAATAACGTCGTTATAAATTACAGACACGGCATGGATTCAATGTCTTTGAGCGGAGGCTGAATCAAAGCCATTGATTCTTAATGACACACACCCTCTGTTGCAGTGGGCTCACCGCACAGCAGGGTAATTAGGTGGATCTCCTGCTTAAACCACAGGGTTATCGCCCTGAACTCAGATCCTCTATAGAAACGCATCTATAAGGGGGTTCCTGAAATGAACGATTGGCCGACTGCCATGATCAATGATCATTAAGATCCTACGGCTCCGATATTAAGGCTGTGTCTAATCTGATTTCACGGCATGCAGACTCCGTGTCATCTTAGTTGTCAGTGCTCACTGTTTAAACATTAAGCACACAGGCCTACACGTATAAAGCGACGAAAATTTCTTAGTCCGTATATTAAAAGATACTGCCTAGACTAGGGTGACCATTTTCTGGCCATGAAAAACCGGGACACTTTTTGAAAAATATCAATTGTACGTAGGCCTAATTCCTTAACTACAGCGCCACAGGCTTACGATCGAAGGCCTAGTCTTATACATGTATGCTCATTTAAATTTAATGCTGAGCATAGATTTCAGTGTAGAAATCTACAACCTGCTCCTGTCGTCAGTGCACTTAGTGCAGTACTCTTTTACAGGGGCGGATACAGAAATTTTCGAAGGGGGGGCAAAATTTTCGGTCTTGGACAAGGAAAAAATTTCGTCTTGGTCACCGAACAAAAATCTGATGACTTTTTCGAGTCATTTATCGAATTCCCAATAAAAAAATACCATTTTCCCGCAAAAACAACTGATGACCCTTGTGTTTTTAGTCGTACTGTGTTCTTAAACCCCTGTACGGACCTCGTGGGGCGTGGGGATGACCTAGACCTGAGAGTCGACCCCTAAGCCGACCCCATTATAAGTAGGCCTATTCGAAATTTTAAACCACTCTTTTATCAGCACTGAAGTGTTGGAGTAATTTTGTTAGGTTGACATGACATCGTAAACAGTTATAGTACCATTAGGTCTAGGCCTACAATGTAGAAACTCCAAAAAATATTATTGTAAAATATAGGCCTATTTATTAAGTCCTAGACTTCTCTTTTCAGCAAACCTTCCACTGAAATATAGTACTTGTAAAAATGACAGCTTAAAATGCGGAAATTGAAAAATTCGTACGGGAGGAGAGCATCCCTCCCCAAACCCTCCCCATCTCAGAAACCTTCATACACCAGAGGAATGGACTAGATAACATATTACAGAGGGGGAAGGCCGACCCAGAAAGAGGGGGAGAAGATGGATTGAGCCCGGCTGCTTCCGGGGGGGGGGGAATAGAAGCCCCTGCATACGAGTGCTTATAAAAGGAAGATGGCACACGAACTAGTGTGCTGTGCAGTTGCAGTATAGTTCTGCCAGCACTGCAGTGCTTTAAACCTGCAATCCATTCTACATATACATGGTATATGGTTCACTCCAGCTATTTCCAACCCCTTTCAGAGCCAGTTACCACCACCAAAATCACCCAATCCATGGCACCTCGTTTCCATGGAGTACTCAGTCAAAAGAGCTTGAAAATGCAATGCTGGAAATTAAGAGTATTTTTCAAAGAGGGTCCTTATGCAAATTTTTCAGTTTCATTTTGTGCATAATTTTTGATATCAATAGTTTCCTTAGAAATTTGTTAAAAATCAAAAAGCAGATGTTAAAAAGTAGTTTCCTAAAGATGTGCTATATAAGTTCATGGAATGAACGAATGACTAAATGAACGAAAAATAGGTGTCAGTTTCCAAGGTGTAAGTGCTCCTCTAGCTGCTTCTAAAGCAGGAGGGGTTAATGTCCTAGTCTAAATCAGGGGTGGAATTGTCCGGGGTTTTGTCCGGGTTTTTGGGCGGGGGATGTCCAGGCAGCAATGTCCTACACTCGTGGGTATGTAGGCCTACATGATATATAGCATAATTATGTACATAGTCATGACCATCGGGCTCCCACCCCACGCCTAATGAACTTGTTATCTGTTTGTAACATAAACATTCATTCAGAAGAAGCCATGTGGCGGAAACGCGTCTATTGAATAAATCTTATATATGTATAATATATTTATATATAAGAAATCTGTTTTATTCCATCTGTTTTCAAATTTAAAACGGTGCAATGCACACAGCAAGTGTGAGCTAAAACGACGGAGAGCCCTAAACAGAGGTGACAATTCTCACCCTGGTACGGTTACAAATAGAGTCATGGGAGGCAGGTAGGCCTACGACAGTTCACGAAACAGAAGGGTAATGAGGCAATAAGCGGGAGAAGTGAAATTCACCCACAGAGATAAGACCCAAACGTGGAAACCGCATGAAAGCATTAATTACCAATCACGAATGAGTTCTAGACGCCAAGCGTCATGGGGCGATTACCACGATACCCCTAACACGCTGGGGTGGGGGAAGACGATGATGACTGATTCGAAGGCATGTATGTATGTATGTATGTATGTATGTATGTATGTATGTATGTATGTATGTATGTATGTATGTATGTATGTATGTATGTATGTATGTATGTATGTATGTATGTATGTATGTATGTATGTATGTATGTATGTATGTATGTGACGGTGGCGTCTGACCAGGCAGCTCACGGCAGTTGAAACATCAGTTGCGCATAACTTGGGACCTCACAGACGCAGACGTACATGTAGAGAGACAGACAAGCAGACTGGCACGGACCTCCGGACATAGCATCCCATCGAGCTTTACGCTCTTTGACCAATGGGGAGCTGCTGGTTAATCGAACCCGCTTTTCTACCAGACAGCATCGAGCCTTCTCGGTTGTTGACCCGTCCACATGGAATGGGCTCCTGCTTGCAGCACGCTTATTAGCAACCTCGGACTAATTTGCCTGCTTTCTACCACTTGCTCAATACCTATCTTTTTAGCCGCGTCTGGGTTGGGAACGCCTCAGAGATGGCTTCTTGAAGAGGCACTGATTTTGGTGATGGTAACTGGCTCTGAAAGGGGTTTGAAATAGCTGGAATTAACAATATACATGTAGAATGGATTGCAGGTTTAAAGCACTGCAGTGCTGGCAGAACTATACAGCAAATGCACAGAACACTAGTTCGTGTGCTATCTTCCTTTTATAAGCACTCGTATGTAGGGGCTTCTATCCTCCCCTAAGCAGCCGGGCTCAATCCATCTTCTTCCCCTCTTCCTGGGTCGACCTTCCCCCTCTGCAATATGTTATCTGTGTGTGTGTGTGTGTGTGTGTGTGTGTGTGTTAGGCCTTGGCTGCCCCCATCTTTATGTGTCTTTCATATCAATCATCATCGTTCCCCCCGTGTGTTGGAGTAATCAATTCAAACACCCCGTGACATGCCCGCGTCTGAGACTCCTATAATGATGTAGTCATTAGTGACGCCGGGCGCGTTTTCGCGTTTAGGTATTTGTGGGTGATTTTGATCATTCCCTTCCCTGCCTCACTCTTCCTCCCTTCTCTTCTACAATGACCTTGCCACCACATGCCAGCTAAGCCGAGTTGGCACACCTACCTACATACATACATACATACATACATACATACATACATACATACATACATACATACATACATACATACATACATACATACATACATACATACATACATACATACATACATACATACATACATACATACATACATACATACATACATACATACATACATACATACATACATACATACATACATACATACATACATACTATCTGCCGATAGGGGAATCCTCTTAGTTCCTTTTGCTCGAACTACTACCATGAAGAATCAGCCCTTTCTGTGGTTGGACCAGTGGTCTGGAATTACGTTCCTTTTGAGCTACGCCTACACCCTGGGACTCTGCCAGGATCCTTCCTTGCTAAACTTAAAACTATTCTTTTTGCGCGCTGGAGTCGGGAGCGCCTCTGAGTAGTTTTTTCTTGAAGGAGCGCTATATAAATGTCCAAATGAATGAATGATTGAATGAATACATGCATGCATGCATACATACATACATACATACATACATACATACATACATACATACATACATACATACATACATACATACATACATACATACATACATACATACATACATACATACATACATACATACATACATACATACATACAGACATACATACATACATTCATACATACATACATACATACATACATACATACATACATACATACATACATACATACATACATACTTTCAATTGAGTTAATTATGTGCATGTGCATTAATATTTTTGCCGGTCTGCCTGCGAAGAGTCTTCCACTCTTCTTATACATGCACGTGTGCATTGCACATGTACATGTATGCAAGGCATGGTCATGTGTGCATGTGCATGTGCATGTGCATGTAGGCCTACAGTAAACCTACCTCAGATGCGCAGTGCGACGTAATGGGAGGGGCCTCAGACGCTAATGATAACTTTAATCCCTAACGACTCGTCCCATGTGGCATGTTAAGTTGTTAACCCCGCCCATGTCATTAGCGATGTTCAGTGATTTCGGCATGAATAACGGCCGATTGGCGGAGCATTTACTCGTTTTTTGGCCGAGATTTGGCCTAGATTTTTTTCAACAATCTCACAACATTCTTGCGCCAAAGGGATTTATGACGGGAACAGTACTGGGTAGCTGCATTGGTATGGCGATGTTGTCAGGGCCTTGCCCCAACTTACCTCCGAGAGCTATGCAGCTTTACATTGGGTATCCAAGGACGTCGTCAGTTACGCTCTGCTGATAGGGGAGTCCTCTTAGTTCGTTTTGCTCGTACTACTACCAAGAAGAATCGAACCTTTTCTGTGGTTGGACCAGTGGTCTGGAATGGCCTTCCTTTTGAGCTACGCCTACACCCTGGGACTCTACCGGGATCCTTCCTTACTAAACTTAAAACTGTTCTTTTTGTGCGCGCTGGAGTTGGGAGCGCCTCTGAGTAGTTTTTTCTTGAAGGAGCGCTATATAAATGTCCGAATGAATAAATGAATGAATGAACAGTGCCACAATATCTGAGCGTTTTTAATTAATGGACTCATCCGTTTTGGATGGATCCAGATTTGACTAGGGCCTATGACAACAGAGGCCGTCAACCTCACCCGAAATTTGTTTGGCATAATACAGCTCTTTTGAAGTAATTGTTGTTAAGCAGCTCCTTTTGAGAGTTCACATCCGTTTTCAATTAAAATAAAATTATTATATATAGTCGGAACGAATCGTTTTAGAGGTGTTCAGTAACGCCGTTCAACTAGTCGTTGCGTTTGTCTTTAGTGGCGGTGGTGCTGGCAGTGATGGTGGTTATGATGATTGCTACATGTTTATTGTATGATGGCAGAAACAAATGATCTCGAAGATGGTGACTGAACGTTTTTGAGCGTTTAAAAAAATCTCTACAGAGAAAACAAGATGCAATGAAATATAATGAACTTAGCAGTTTATATTGCGCCGCCCCCAGTCAACTTTTACTGATAACTATGTACTAGCATGCTACGACCTGTTGCATTTTAGTGCATTATAATAAAGTCATGGCTATCATGTGCGTGTACAATTATTGTTTGTTGAAAAATGATAACCGACGATAAAATATGTGACTGCTTGACTGTAGCTAATTGAATTTTTTAAAAGATGCTCAGTTGTAGGCTACGAACGGGTGGGGAGGGTTCACAAAGTGTATGAGATACAGCAAGAAGGATGCAAAAAGTGGAATTCCTCGAGTACCTAAAATTATATTGATGGTCCAAACCATTCATCTTTAGAGTCAAATCGTTAGTCGAGTTACTAAGAGTGTACATAATTATGGAAGGCAGTAAAACACAGGCCAAAACGTAAATATTTATCAAATGGATGCGATTCGAAGGTGTCTAAGGAAAGCATTGTAATTTCCGGTGCATAGAGATATCATGGAAATCACATTGTCACAGTGAACAGACTGAGTTTCATAAATGGACGGATTGAAAAGAAGGGAAAGCGTATACAAAAAGGACCAATTGAAGCAAATGCTCGAGTGTGAACCATTACAGTTCTAGTGAGCGGAAACAAGAGGTCGAATCTTTTTGATGAACGGAGTGGACGGTGGGAGGAAACTGAGAGAAGCCGAATTATAAATCATAATCATCAATCATATATACACCGTGATTCAAAAAAGTAAGTCAAATTATTTTTCATATATTATCTCCAATGCCTGATAACATATCACGCTAAAATTTTGCAAATATTTTGAGAATTGGACCAAGAATATGATTCCAAGATTTCATGAGATAAAGTTGAACGGATAAAAAGATATGTATCTTTCAACTTCATATGCCGAAATTTCAGTTTACAAGCAATTTTCTGTTAGATTCAATAAAATGTGAGTCACACTTTTTCAGTATCTTTATGGCCTGATAATTAATCATAGTAAAATTTTCCCCAATATTTAGAGAATTGAATCAAGAATGGGATTCCAAAATATCAAGTCATAAATTTGAACGGATAGAACTGTAATGTAGAACTGGTCATACATGTAGTAGTTGTTTGTCGCTGGACCCTGCGGCTAGAAAAATCTCGTGTCCCCTTATGACTGGAACTGGAGTTAGTCATAATTATATGGTCTTCACCCCCAAACAATACAAGGCACGGTTTTCAAACTTGAAACTCCAATGTCAGTAGCCGACACGCTAATAGCGACACTATAAGATTACTGCACTGGATGCTTCAGTTTTCAATAACTCTATCTATTAGAAATTTTCGACATCGGGAAAAACTTATTTCTGTTCAACGATTACTTTAACTATTACAATAACTAAACTATGACTACAATGATAGGAATGACTATAGCCTGCAGCTATAACTAAACTATGAATACAGTTATAACAATAATTATAACTTATAATAATTATAATTACGTGATAGAGACTGAAACGTTTTCGCAATTATTGTCAATCGCACCTAAAGCTAAAATAGCAATAATCAAAACGAGACAGAACTACGACCTAACTAATTGCCTGTCCGTTTAATTCGATTCTTCAGTTACGACCGAACTACTATATTATTATAGGCCTTGCCTTGCATTGCCTTCAACCATCCTCGACACGAGGGTTGGTCGCATTTTGGACAATTCTTCTCCATCCTCTCCTGTCTTCGGTTGCTCTCAACAATTGCTCTGTTGATAATCCCGTCCATTCACACATGTTGTCCCACCACCTCTTCCTAGGTCTTCCTCTTGATCTTGCTCCCGGAACCGTTCCTTGCATAATCTCCTTCTCCAAGCAGTCTCCATGTTTTCTCATGATGTGCCCCAAGTATGACAACTTCCTTCCTTTAATTGACTCCAGTAGACTCATTTCTACGCCAGCCGTCTCCAGAACCCATTCATTTGTTTTTTCCTCAGTCCATTATATTCCGAGGATTTTTCTTATATTATAGGCCTTATTCTTATATTATAGGCCTACTGTGTGGATATTGGATAACCGATCCGCGAGGTGATCAGTTGAACAAAAAATTGTCATTATAAGTAGTGACGGTGTCAAAAGATTTAAAGGTGTTTTATATTGGAGTTTGATTCACTTTCAAAATGGACAGTTTTTTTTCTCACGGCGACTTTCACTTATTTAACATCGCCCCATATAATATCCTCAAACATCCACACTTACGTCTGATCATCTAACCTCAATGGTTAGGGTAGAGTGGTGCCTAGATTAAACAGTAGGCAACCTGATGGTCCGTATAGCTCGAACGTCCACAGCGTTGCATAAAAGCTTCGTCATGATCTGTTCATATTCTTCAATAAGTTACATAACAGTTCCCGCAATGATTTTATTGTCTTTCTTCCCTTCCCCTTCCCGGAAACGTTTGAACACCATTCTCTTTCTGGTGCTATGCCTGGAGCGCCTATGGGAGTTTATATGAATTGGCGTTATATAAATTCACGATTACAATTATTTCGCGGATGTTATTCGTTTGTTGCTACACTGCTATTCAATGCATCTCATTGTAGATTGTAGACCTGGATGTCACACATGGACGTTTGAATACAGTCAATACAGTCATTCTGTTACAACCTACCTTTCATCCGCCGCATCAAACGGACAGTGAATGGATTCAGAGTTTATCGACAGTTTACGATAGCAATGGCCAATGGCCATTGCCGTCGGAAGATAAAATATTGTCATATTGCAGCTCATTCGACGTAGTGTATTACACCGCACAGCAACCCTAATAGAAATAAAAGTTTGGAATAATGAACTAACCATGCGAGCGTATTTTCAATTTATGTAACTTAGAAGTTATGCGTTTAAAAGGTGTGCAGAAGTATGCATTAATTATTATGTGACGTTTTCAGCGCTCTTTTCGGCGTGAAGTTCTAGAAAAATATACGGTTCTGAATGGATCTGCGCAGCTGTAAAAGCACTTCTGATCAATTAAAAATATCTTACTCTGTTATAAGGCATAACAGAGTTAGATATTTTGCATCCATCTAAAAATACATAATTATGGTGAAAACAGCTCAGAGTACCGTGCTTGACTTTGTCACGGAGTTTTTAGAACTGCATAAACCTTTCTTTCCATTTACTTGCTTCATGGTAAAGTACTCTCAGTCGAATGACGATGACTTTTTTACTATTTTTAATTGCACATTGGTGCTTTTACAATTGCACATGTTGTTAAATCCACAACATGCATTTAGATAAACGTCGATTTTACAACGTTTTGATTTTTCGATTCGAAATTAATGAAAACCAGGTCTGTCATCTTGCAAATGTCGATGTCTATACAGTCCTAATAGTTGCACTTCACACCTCGAGGATTGTTACAGTAATTATATAAGTAAACTATTGTGGGGCGCGGTGGTCTAGTGGTATGGTCATTGGTCGTCGCCTTGCAGCCAAATTGTTGCAGGTTCGAATCCACCTCAAGTGGCCGCGTAGGGACCTTGAACAAGTCCTTCACTCGCAATTGCTCAGCGCTCCGGCGTGAAACTTCGATGCAGTGTCCGCGCTGTAGTCGGGAGCGCCTCTGAGTAGGGAGCTTGAAGGGGCGCTATAACAAATGCACATAGAAAGAAACAAATGTCTAAGCTTCTAGAAAGAGACAGAGACAGTAGATTCCAAAATCTAAACCGAGACACCGAGGTAGTCGAGGCTGTTCGATAATCAAAACCTAGAGTCTTTCGATATTTATACCACAGGACACGACACTTTTTGGAATAAGCATTAAGATCAACTCATGAACTAGTTCCTCAGTTTCCCAACTTTCTCTTATACATCATTCTCTTCACCACACAGGCACACTTTCATTTGATAGCGCAATCACTAATCAGTTCATAACTAAGGATCGTTTGTGCGAGAACTATGCACACAGCTTCCAAAGAAACCAGACTTTTGTTTCAAAACGGTTTCAAAAAACATCTGAACAGTGTCCTCGCGATCGAAATCGAGGTCGTGGTAGGACTATTGCTATAAAAGAATAAATATCGTTGTATCAGTTTGTTCCGAAATGCCTTTGTAACGGTGTGATTACATAAACAGCGTCAGTTGACCAACTTTATGCTTGGGGGACATCGGTTCGCGTTGAAGTAAGAATTGGGTGACGGAGGCAGACAGTGCCGTACTGGTTGATTCAATATGATGTCGTTAAACTGTTGAATCTCGTAATCAATGGCCAGTTAATTATCTCTGTTACAGATAACAGGATGTTGACGCCAACGATATTGATAGTGATAGAGCGCCGCCTGACCAATAAGATATAAATTGCAGTTGCTTAGACTTTTGTGGTGCTAGTCCCAAGCGCCATGAATTAGGATGCGGAAGACGACAAGCATCTTTTGAAACGATATAATAATGTTGATTGTTCCACTCTGATTAACCAGTGCATGTGTAAATTTATAAAGCGAGGTTTTCACTAATAAAAAAGGTGTCGCTAATCACCAGATAATAAACCAAAGTGCTACTTGAGAAATGATTGAAAGAATAAGTAAATTCACGAATAAACGATTGGATAAAAACCTTTGATTCCATTTTCCAAACGATGTACCTGGTAGCTTAACTGTTCAGTGGTATGAAATTGAACCATTATTGATGAATAAAAATTACCCAATGGAATTAGTTGTGCAATATAAAAATGTATGATAAACATTAAAATGGTGACATAGTAGATTAAATTAAACACTTTTGAAATGTTGCGTACTATTGCTATGAAAGAGCGAAATTCATGCATGGTATTATTATACTTCACCAGAACATAACTGATGAAAGTACTAGTGATAAACATAATATGAAAAACAGCTACCTAAAACGTCAAAAAAATTTCCCAACGGAACACATTTGATTTGGAAAAAACCTAGGGGTACCAACCCGTTGGTAGCCCAAGGGTTAGCAGGCTTAAATCATCTTTCAGAGCTTTAGATAGCCCGAAGGGACTATGGCCACAGTGACTGGCAAAAATATTCGTATCATCAGCAAACATGCTTAATTTTTAAGGCTGTCATAGAATGCAAATCATTCATGTGTAAAATAAATAACATGGGTTCCAATATTGAGTCTTGAGAAACTTCACATCTCACCAATAGAGAATCTGAGGGAGAGGGTTAACAGAAACATATTGCAACCTATTAGATAAGTAGCTACAGAACCAATTTAGAGGCGAGCCTCTAATTCCACAATGTTCAAGCTTATCTAGCAAAATCTTACGATTTACAGTATCAAAGGCTTTAGCCATTTCTAGGAAAATACATATGGGCACATGATGCTGGTATGCGGACTACTGGTCATAGGACAATTGATCTAAGGACTACTCATCAAAGGACTACTGATCCAGGGACTACTCTCCAGAGGTAACTCATCAAGGTAGTATTCATCACAAATTATACAACGCACATCGCACATCGAACATCGAACGAATCATAAATAAATACTCTATTGCTTGTTAAATACGACCGTATGCTATGAAACTAGATAAGTCACTTTCTGTATTGAGCGTATAATCAAGTTTTTGAGTAATACACTGGACTTCAATGTAGGTTACTATGTGTTATAACAGTCGAAAATTTAGTAGGCTACTTGTACTAAAATCGTATGCTATTAAATAATTTAAGTCAGTAGCCTATTAACACTGAGTAAACCAATTCCGGTATTGAGTTTCGATCTATTAAATTTTTCTCTGATTTAATTGCTTAGGTTCGTTCTTAGATAAATCCAACTGTGATGAGTTGTACCTTGATCAGTAGTCCTTGGATGAGTAGTCCCTAAAGATCAATTGACCTGTGATCAGTAGTCCTAGAACCCATGATGCTCATCAACAGATTTGCTAATAATATGACTGTAAGCTGAAGGAGCTCCATGTAAGTAGACTTTTTTCTAAAACCAAATTGGCCATCCACAAGCAAATCATTTTGTTATAAATATAAGGAGCCTATTATAAACAACATTTTCCAAAATCTAGGCAAATGGAGATAATATGGAAATTGCCTGTAGTTAGATACCATAAGCTTGTCACCAGACTTAAAGACTGGAATTACCTTAGCAATTTTAAGTTGATCAGAGAAGACACTATCAACCAGTTGTGGGTTAAACATCTCCGATAATACATGTACAGGTGAGATTTCATGGAGCATTGTTTTAATGTTGATATTGAAATGTTATTGAAACCTTCACTGTGAGAATTTTCAGGGAATCAATAATATCGATAATTTTCTTAGGTAAAATCGGATTAAATTAAATGGAGTGAGGGAGTTTGGACTTTAAGTAGTCAGTGTGGCATCCAGCAACTGGCTAAAAACTCTTGGTAAGCTGGGGACCAATATTATTGAAATATTTTATAAAATCTGTCAGCTATGGCCATATGATCAGTTTAGGTTCAATAGAAAATTAGAATAATTCCATGATAACAAGATATGATAAGTTAAGAATATTCTTTAATAGACCAATAATGCTATCCACATTTTGGTGAAGCTACCAGACCTTTTTGAGTCTGGTTGTCACGCTGTGACTCCTTTCCAAACGCGATCAAATCTCCTTTTTGCACAGACGCCTTTTTCACATACCATTACCGGCGTAAGCATACGATATTGTGTTAACCTGCTCTCTAAGATATAGGCCTAATTATGTGTGAACTTGCTCCAGTATTCTGTATATGTTGGTGATACAGCTCGAACTGAGCAATTATAGGCCTAAGTCATTTCAGAAGTTACTTTAGGCCGACCGGTTTAGGCTCCTGGGATCCGATATGGGAGGCATTGAAACAGACTTGATTTATAATTTATATATATTAGGCATTCGTCATTATATTCGTCATCATTGTTGATGTCCGAAAATTCCTCACATTTTTAAGTCTTGCATGTTGACCACAAGTTATTTGCTGCAGTAGAAAACAAGTTTTAAGTGTCGGAAAAAGTTATTCCGAGCCCATAACTTTTTGAGATGCTTTTTGAATGATTTTGACGATGAAAAATTTCATAAATTTCACAATGAATGCATCCGAGATTTGAAGACAGCACTGGACAGAGATGAGCGGAGGAGAATTGAGAAGCAGCGTTGCCCGATGTGCAATCCTGCTGGTCAGAACTAAAGTCTAATGTAAGTTTGAATAAAACTGGCAGATAAAATTCGACGCCCTTAAATTGTTTATATAAAAATAGTCAAATGCGTTCAATCTCTACCAAGCGCCAATTCAACTTAAAGCGACGCTAACGTTCATTGTTATAGGCTAAGTCAAAGCTGGCGATAACCAATTGGAAAAAAAATGACAATTGAAAAAATTAATAAAATAATTTCTGGAAAATAGAATTCGAAACCCTTAACTAGCTTACTACACATGCTATAAAAGGTGTCAAGTGCAACCGATCTCGGGTCATCAATGACATGTTGAAACTTTTTGTAGCGTTGCTAACGATCATTGTATCAGTCGTGAACTGGCGCTAAGAAATGAATAAATAATAAAATTGATAAAATGCCACACCTTTAACTTACTCATTACAACTTCTATAAAACTTGTCAAGTTCGTTCAATTTTTGGTCGACCGACCTTTTTTGGAACAGATCTGAGATCATAGTGTAGCGAACGACCATTATAATTACTGTATCAGTCAGTAACTGGCAATGACCAATGGAAAAATAATAAAAACTGTATTATTAAAAGCAGTGCAGCGTAACTGCGTGATAGCAAAGATCATTAGCGCACCCTCCTCCTTTGTCCAAGCTTGGGAATGGCACTTGCAGAATGCAACCAGTGGCGGAGTTATATAATAGTAGATCAGTAGGTCATGAAACATTTAAAATGCTGTCGACCAGTGCTATGATAATCGACAACGTTTTAGCATTTCTATGGCATTACAACAGTAAGAAAGAAGGCACTGACAACAGCGACGGATCTGGATGCCGAAAAATCTTCGCAATTGAATGAAATTACAACATTGATAGCAATCACTGATTACACTACGGCATAAATTACTTGATATAATTGCAGTTCGGCATAAAACAGGCTTTAACAACAGCTTATATAGCAATTGCGGATGATATATTTTTGCAGTGACTATAAGACCCATGTATACCGTAAGCACAACCCAATATAAAGGTGCCTAATTAGTGTGGAATTTGCTGAATAACTTCCAAATTCAAAATCCGCATTTTCTGAATTCTTTGCAGAACATCATAATTATTATTGTAAATGTTATTAGAATTGCATTTTGGAGTATAATACTTGTGTCAACAAAATTACGGTCTTCAGATTGGATTTCTGAATATGCAATTATACATTGCAATGTGTTTTATAGACGTTTTGCCGGCTGTGAATCACACAGTGTAAGCCACTCTGTTCTCTTGATTTGGACCTTCTTCTTGGGTGATTACTAAGCTCCTGTAGTCAATAGGAAAAGACCCGGCTAGCATTCTGCGCGCCATTTTCTCATGATCATTGAGTTTTTATATAGCGCGCCTTCAAGGCAAACAACTGAGAAACGCTTCCAGTTCAACCACAGCTAAGTAAGACTGTTCTACGTGTCAATTGAACACAGTGGTGACGGAGAGCACCAGACGGAGCGCAACAGGTTTCAGGACAAGTCGAATGAACGCCGCTGTATTAGGGTATAGTCCGCAAGCGACTCAAGCGAGGACCTATAAGAGCTCTACTTGATCAGCCGATCGGAGAGCTGCAGTTCGCCGCGGCTGGACACCAGAGGTGGAACGTCAGGGCTCCGGCATATGCATGGAAGCCAGACCTTCCATGCAGCGCCAGGCCAATGCAGATACTCTATCAGACTCAGACATCTGTGGCGAAAATGGTTACTAGTGGAGTACATTCCTCATGTACTCTATGATATGACCAAATTCAAAGATATGACCAATAAGACGTGCTGCTGTGCGCAGAACCCAATCCGAACCAATGATAGTCTGATAAAAATGGCGCTGCAATAGTTGGTGCGAGTGATCACAAAGGCATGGGCGAGAGTGGCAACTGCAAGATGGATCGAAATCCCAATGCATTATCGTGCAAGCAGCGACATCTTGTGGCCTAGATTATATGCCATCGGCGGCTCAATCATCTTACATAGCCTACAGTGTTTTATATGGCAAAAACGGACTATCCAACAGCGTAGAGTTTTATATAGCTTAAGTAACACCCTTGCTACCAGTTTAAAAGGTGTCAAAAACGAACGGTAATTTCCGAAATATAAAAACATCATTGTGGGTATACCACTCCCGCAGACGTCAACAGTAGGCCTACTCGATTTTACAGTATATTTGCGTTTACAAGTGTTTGTGTGTGTGTTTGTTTGTGTGCTTGTGTGCGAGTTGCTGCGTGCATTTGTGTGTGTGTGTGTGTGTGTGTGTGCATATGTGCATGTGTTTCTTGCATATCTTATGCATCGCAATCGTTACGATAATCGTGAAAGATTCAAAATGCACGAAAACATTATCATGGGTAACACAGGGGCTCAAAACCCGTCACATGTCGGATGTTGACCTTTTGATTTAGTCATATGCTACAATGACCATGCTCTAAAATGCTTTTAACACAATGAAATTATTTTTTTTCTAACAAAAGTTGTGTTCGTTTGATTCTTTCATTAGTTTATAGTGAAAAAATAAAATAAAAAGTTACACAATATTCGTGTCGTCCATGTCTACTGAATCCTCTAAGTTATTATTCTGAAATGTTTCGATCGGAGAGCTACAGTTCGCCGCGGCTGGACACCAGAGGTGGAAAAAAAAGAGCTCCAGCATGTGCATAGGAACTCTAAAAGACAATCGCTGCGGAAATAGCTGCTAGTGGAAGGTGCATGGAAGCCATACCCTCCCTGCAGCGCCATACCAATGGATGCAGATACTCCATAAGACATCCGCTGTGGAAAAGGTTGGAGTACATTACGCATGTACTCCGTGACTTGATCAAATTTATTGATATGACCAATAAGACTGCTGCTGCTGTGCGCTGAACCCAATCCGGATCAATGACAGTCCGATAAAGATGGCGCTCTAATAGTTGAGGCGAGTGATCAGAAAGGCATGGGCGAGAGTGGCAGCCGCAGTATGGATCGAGATCCCAATGTATTATCGTGCATGTAGGGACATCTTGTGGCCTATATTATTATGCCATCGGCGGCTCAATCATCTTACATACTGTTTTAAATGGCAAAGACGGACTATCCAACAGCGTGGAGTTTTATATAGCTTAAGTAACATCCTTGCTGCAAGTTTAAAAGGTGTCAAAAACGAACGGTAATTTCCGAAATATAACGACATCATTGTAGCTATACCACGCCCGCAGACGTCAACCCTACTCGGTTTTACAGTATGTGTGCGTGCGTGTGTGTGTGTTTGTTTGTTTGCGTGTGTGATGCTGAGTGCGTGTACGTGTGTACGTTTATGTGTGCATGTGTGCGTGTGCTTTTTGCATATTCTATGCATCGCAATTGTTACGATAATCGTGAAAGATTCAAAATGCACGAAAACATTATCATGGGTGAAATGCGTCTGGACATCGGTATTGCGAAGGTTCCATTGAACACTTGAGCAACAAAACTGGTTCATGAGTTGCTTTATTGTTTATTCCGAAATTTCTCCGACCCTGCGGAATAAATACCGAATTTCTCAATCTTGATTCTTGTACTGTATCGAACTCTCCGTAAAAGTAGCCGGGCCCTGTCTGGTATTTGCCTCTCTATCCCTCCCCCTCGTAAGTGGGCGCAGGAAAAGAAACCTTGCTTATGTTCAGAGACATAGACCTATAAATGCACGACATCATTTATTCCGGAAGTATTTTTGCGGACAGAAGTGAAATCTTGCCTATAACCCATTGCTGAAATCTTCCTACGCCTAAGAGTCTGACCATCTGTTCTTCCTTTTTTATATTTATTTACTGTTTTACAACTGAAAAACACTCTCTGTCTGGTTAGACTGGACATGTATCAGTTTGCATTGGTGTTATTTCATATTGGTGTTATTACTTGGTTATCTGACCGTGCCGCTGTGAACTCCGTGAAGTCTCTGGAATTCCAGAATTTTACAAACTCGGATAGATGAGGGGTGAAACCAAAGGCCTCAGTCTCTGGGAGTCGAGTGGACCAATGGAACAATCGAAGAAATGAAATAGACGGATGGACAGCAGGTACTGGAAAGACATCCAAGAAACTCATTCCGTTATGCTCCGACTCAAGCCTCGAAGGCGCAACACGTCAGAAGATTAAGGAAACCCTGCATGCTGGGAATTCTGGGGTAACAATGGCGACGATGAAGTGCATGGTTTGAGTGCATTGAAGCGTCTAAGATAGAATGTGACAAGATCTGAGAAGTGGAAGTAAAAAATAGCAGATGAAATTTAACGTCTTTGAAATGAAAACGAGAGAATGAATGAAAAAATTAATCATTCAATCAATCGATAAATGAATCAATCGATAAATCAATCAATCGGTAAATCAATCAATCAATTACCCTGCCAGCAAAAAGATACCGCTAAACAATGAAAGGTAATAATAAAATAGCGCATGAAATTAAACACCTTTAAAACATAGTTAGGATTAGCTTTATATACTGTTGAAAGCGACCTTATCGGTGAAATCGCCGAGGAGTTAAATCTTTTTTTAAAACGCGAACCAAGGCAGACAGCACATAAAAATTAAGCACTGGAAAAAATATTGCTCATAGGACACCTTGAGCATATGTAACTGGATCCTCAGAAAATGTTATCAAGAAAATGGTAGGTCTCGCAACTTTGGATAACCCGGAACGAATTCTCAATATCAAAATAGCGAAAAAATGCCTGCTTGTTTTTGTAGTTTTTCTCAGTTGACGAATATTAAAAAATATGGTCGTCATTATCAGTATTGCTATACATAGGCCTACCACTAAACAATGAGGAATAATGAGTAAACTGCAGATGAAATTCGACACCTTTTACACGTTATTGATATGTGTTATAATATGCATCAATCGCATAGCAATTTCATTAAAAGAGTCAAACTAAAACAGTAAGGAGCAGCGGACTAAGTTGTCCATTAACGGTGTTCGAAATGACAGACAAAACTGGGTAACTGTTAAATAAATGGAGGCATAACTGTCATCCTAAAACTTGTGCTCACTGTTCAACATGGGCAGAAAATTTACAAGTACTGGTGTCATGAGATATTCTATCCCCACCTAAAGCTATTCGAAGGATGGAAAATACCAGGGACATACCAGGCATAGAGTTTTTATAAGGGGGGAGGAATAAACTACTCTATCCCAAATATTGCAAAGGCGTGTAATTGAAAATTCTATGTCGTAATCAAAATTTCTAGTGCATAGCAAGGTGTCCCAATTTTGATTAGTGACTCCAATAATTATTGTTCTAATGTGTTCCTATTTGTTCTAAATGTTCTAAGTGCTATAGAAGCCAAGCAAACAAAATTATGTGGCAGGGATAAACATTCCTGTTAGTGCCATTGTTCAAAACAAAGCAAATGGAAGTAAATTTGCAGAAATAAATACACGCGGAATTGGCATGCTATAGGCCTTGCTCCTGCCTACCTTTGCGAGCTCTGTAGCTCTACTCTCAGTTCTCGCCATTTCCGCCCCCTTCGTTCGACAGAACAAAGTCTGCTCTCAGTCCCGTTTACTCGTATATCCATTATGAAGAACCGTGCTTTCTCGGT
The DNA here is from genome assembly GCA_949752735.1 of Lumbricus terrestris. NCBI lineage: Eukaryota > Metazoa > Annelida > Clitellata > Crassiclitellata > Lumbricidae > Lumbricus > Lumbricus terrestris. The sequence continues at coordinate 40,250,154 of OX457046.1, read as the reverse complement.
GGAAAGATCCTCGACCTGGACTGGTCTTCCTCTGACACACCGCTCTCTTTTTCTAAGTCCTCCTCAGACTTTCTTCTCTTATATTGTGACAGTTTGTTTTCCAGCGCTGTAGATAGTAGCGCCTCCGAGTTGCCCTCTTGGAGCGGCGCAGCATAAATGCATTTAATTATTAACCCTCGAATGCCCAAGGGGGTGTCCGACCGGACCCCAGGCCCGTTTTTCCCGGATAACTTTTTAACGGCTATGGATCTGCAAAAATGCTTTTAGCTATTCCTAGAGCAACCATTTGGGCATCGAATGGTATAATTTGCGTGAGTATTGTCCATCCTCATACCCCACAACCACAGCATATACTAAGGGTACCGCACGATATGCGGCTATTTGCCATACATGCGTATGGTTACTGGCCAATAAATAAATGGTCAGCGCACGTTATATGAAATAAAGATTCATATAAATTATTATGATATAAGATACATCAATCGATTGCAAATTCATTTGGGATTACATAGAACTAAATTCTGTAACAATATTCCAATCCCTACTCCACTTCGTGACACCGCCATGTTGGAAGACACATGCCTTGCATTGTATCAAACAATAACTTATTACGCTCATCTGACATCTAATCAGTTAAGCTCCAATTGCAAAAGATCCAGAGAAATGTTTGTGAATTTGAAAAGCGGATAGATGCTCCGTAGCAATAGTTATATTATAATAGTAAATTGCGTAGAACTTGTCGGAAGATAGATGGATAGAGGAGGCCTAAATGAATTTCGTTTTTTAACCCTCATCCTACTAAGTGGGGTCCGTTCGGACCCCAAGCACATAAACTGCTGTGCAACTTTTTTTCGATAAATGATTAAGAGTCGACATTTTATGAATTTGTCTATAGGTCTGTCCAACATGATATGCTGTGACTACTTTTTTGGAAAAAATTATTTTGAATTTTTAATAATTTTTTTTCTGTTGGGGTCCAATCGGACCCCAACGTAAAACAGCTTAGAAATGAGCTTTTTAGCCAATGCAGAGCTGGATTTCTGCAACTCTGCACTACAAGATTTGGGTTCTATGACTGTTTTTCAATGGACAATTCGTCAGGGTAATGTTCTTTATGTACATAACCCAAAAAATACATGCATACATACATACAAACATACACACAAACATACATGCACACATTCATATATATGATATATCACGAATGTATGTACATAATAGCAAAACTACTTTCATGCATACATGCATGCTGAATACTAACATATATTCAGACATGAAGAGATGCAAATTGCACACATACAAGCATACATGCAAGCATACATACATACATACATACATACAAACATTCATGCACGAATACCTGCATGTTTGACAATTGTTTGCTCATCAATGTATGTACATTGATGTATGTATGAATGTATGTATGTTTGTATGTGTATTTGTGTGTATGCATACATGTATGTATGTATGCATGTATGTATGTATGTATGTGGGTATTCACACATAAATTATGTGCATACATATAGACATTCATGCATGCATACTGCTTACATACATTCATACATACATACATACATACATACATACATATATGTAATGCATGCATAAATACATACACACATACATACAATACATGCATACAATACATACATACATTTATACATACATACATCATCACACATACCTAATGTATGCATGTATGTATGTATGTATGTATGTATGTATGTATGTATGTATGTATGTATGTATGTATGTATGTATGTATGTATGTATGTATGTATGCATGTATGTATGTATGTATGTATGTATGTATGTATTGCATTGTATGTATGGTACCATACATACAATACATATATTCATATATACATACATACATACATACATACATACATACATACATACATACATACATACATGCAATACATACAGTATATACATACATACATACATACATACAATACATACAGTATATACATACATACATACATATATACATTATGTATGTATGTATGTATGTATGTATGTATGTATGTATGTATGTGTGTATGCATGTATGAATGTATACATGTATGTATGATACATACATGTACATGCATACATACATACATACATACATACATACATACATACATACATACATACATACATGCATACATACATTCACAGGCATATGCATAACATTACATATACATGCATATTATACATACATCATACATGCACCACCACATGCACACATATATACATACAAACAAACATACATACATTTATACAAACATGCATACATACATGCATAAGCTACATATATGCATACATACATGCAATTATTTGTGTATGTTTGTGTGTAAATATACAAGCATGTATGTATATATGTTTGGGATCCGAACTGGTAAACAACGTATGTAAAATGTGTTGGTAGGATGAAGGTTAAGATGATGACTTATGAGGTTTAATAAATTACCTTTTATATGTAACGTTTTAGCAGCACGTTTTAATGGTGTCTAATAGGAAACCTTTCACCACGGTTGATTTTATCCATGCATATCATAATTATAGTTTCAGTGTGTTCTATAATGGACCTTCCTCAGCTATGTATCATAAATAATTGGAAGCCACTTTTTGCGTTTTTATACCTTCCTTTTGGGCGATAACTAACTAAGTTGCCAACATAAGACGCGTTTAAGCTAAGATAAGATAGTAGAGTTCATAATTTTATCAAATTTTAACCGCAAATTGATGTACATACGTTATAATGAACGTATGCAATTTACATAACTTTTACACAGAAAGTTAGATTTTAAAAAACACGTCAAAATAAATAAAAAATCGTATATTATCATCGTAATGATGAATGTTTGCCTCTAATAGACCTACCATCTGCCAAAGGGATTGTGTGATTATGGCCCGTGGGCGCAGGTGATAAAATTGCAGAAACAAGCTTTCACCTCCGGGGTTAGATCACGCTGCGCATGGCATCATCCACATGGACAACCGCAAAATTCTTAGAATCTGCATGAACAGTTTGAACACGTAGCTGCTCAAAGGAGGGATTATCTTCAAAGAGGAACTGAAGTCAAAGAAGGCGGCGCAATCTCATTTACTAACAATCGGAATGACAATCCGCCACCCGCTACAACGAAGTCAAAATAAAAGCAGACGGTGTCAATTTTTTTATCGATGGCCAGAAGTGTCATTGGCGACGCCATCATCTTACTTACTGTATCTATCTTTATGTTCTAGATCAGCGGTTCCCAACCCGTGGCCCGCGGGCCAAAAGTGGCCCGCCAGGCCTCAGAAAATGGCCCGCCAGGCCTCAGAAAATCGCCCTAATCTCTCAAAGAATTATCAAAATATATGAAAAAAATAACAATTTGGACAGGATAAAACACATTATTATTTTCTATTGCAAATTGCTTTATTTTAACGTCAATAAATAACATCAGACATTATATTTTGAATCAATTTTAACAATTTTATATGCTTTTAGTTAATACAACTTTAATCTTGTGGCCCTTAATGACCTTCAACTAGGAAAAAGTGGCCCTCGTGTCCTCCAACTTAGAAAAAGTGGCCCTCAAGTCAAAAAATGTTGGGAACCACTGTTCTTGATCAAAAGCGCAAACAGAATCTAGCTTGTTGCTGGATGGATCCGATTTGACCAGGGTCTATGACAACAGAGGCCGTTACCCTGGACACAAATTCGCTCGGCATATTACAGCACTTAAGAGCAAGGCACCGAACTAGCTTGTTGAGTAACTCCGCTTAATATTTATAGCGTCATGTTTATTCGTTTTAAAGGTGTATAATTTGCAATTCGCGATCCAAATCTTTGTTGCAATAGACAAATTAGGCATACCACTGCTGACGCAGAAGTCAACCATCATCTTACTTACTGTTCTAGACCATAAACGCAAGCAGAATCTAGCTTGCTGAGTAACTCCAACACTGATTGCACTCTGCCAGTGCCAGCATCATGCCTGAATAAAGGAGGAGGGCGTCGCTAATGCGGGCGAAGTCAGTCGGTTTTTTACAATGGGGTGCATTCGTCGGTGAGCGTTCTAACCAGTCCAGTGGAGTACCTCAGGGGTCGGTTCTCGGGCCTCTGCTTTTTCTGCTGTATACGACCTATCTTGAGAGACTTGCCTCTGGAGTGGGGCTATCCTCCCATTTTTATGCCGACGACTCGCAGCTATACACCGTGGTTTTTCAGGTGGACCGGTGTAACAGTTTGTTGGCTGGTGCGCCGAAGTACCTGCACGATCGACTACAGTCTGCGTTGAATGCAGCGGCGAAACTCGTGTGTAATCGGCGGAAGTATGATCATGTGACACCATTACTGCGTGACGTGTTGCATTGGCTTCCAATACCGTACCGCATTGAATTCAAACTCTCTGCTGGTCTACAAGTCTCTACATGGCTTAGCACCGAACTACCTCAAATCCTATTGCGTGCAGATGGCTTCGTCAGGTGCTGGTCTTGCGCTGAGTCCAGTGTGAAAGGAGATCTGTAGGCCTATGTGCGAAGGACGAAGACACCCTTCGGGGAGCGTGCTTTTTCAACTGCTGCATACCACAATAATTATTAGTTCTGCCAACTCAGTTGAGGCTTTCAAAACTCGACTGAAGACATAATGTTTTCTAAGGCGTACCTTTGACTGAATATATTGCGTTTGTGCTTGTAGATGCGTCTTTGTAACGGCATGTGCTGTGGTACGGCGCCATAGAAATTGTCGGCATTATTATTATTAATTATTAATGGTCTTTGTTACCGTACAGTGACGTTATCCTGCAATACCGCCTCCAGCTTGATGTTTTATTACAGTCTAATATTTATAGCATTATTTTGACTGGTTTTAAAGGTGTCTAAAGAGCAATTCGCAATCCAAAGAGATCTAACGACATGTTTTTTAGCACCATGGCTGCCGCAGACGTCAACCATACACGATGTTACACGTATATTTTGTTTGTGTGTTTGCGCGTGTTTGAGTAGGTGCGTGCATGTGTGCGTGTGCGTTACGTATCATATTCATCGCAAACGTTACGACTCTCTCAACAGATCTTTACTGCGCCCAAAATCCGTAGAATAACTTGTTGCGACACCGACCGTGCCAAAGTTCTAGAACAGTTGACCTTACTATACATATACCATAGTCACGCTGCCGACTATTTCGAGCAGTAAGACTAAGTCGTATTCTGTGATTCAATTTATTTTAAAATATGGCTTAATATAATTCAATTTGCTGTCGTTGGTCCATCCATCTTGTTATAGCGCCCCTTCAAGCTCTCTCTACTCAGAGGCGCTCCCGAATGCAGAGTGGACACTGCATCGGAGTTTCACGCCGAAGCGCTGAGCAATTGTGAGTGAAGGACCTGCCCAAGGTCCTTACGCGGGGAGGTGGATTCGAACCTTGAACCTTCCGGCTCCAAGGCAACGACGCCACCACTACACCCCCGCGCCCCACAGTGTACATGTACATGTTATGAAACAATTTTAATTAGCATCAATCTTAACCACTAACAGAACTGACAGCCTGCAATACAACGGCGCTAACGCAGCAGCTAACAAAGCACGTCTATTCTACAGAGTGCTTGGGGAACCGAACTCAGCTCGGCCACTGACCTACATGTATGTGCCAGTGTAACCAATGCGCCACCACCCCCACCCACACCCACATATAACCTTCCTGCGATAGTATATTAAACTTGCCGACTTGAAGAGATGTCGTCTCGGCGTAGGCAAGGTGGCAGTATGCGGCCAATTCAGGGATGATTTCATCAACCGACGCTAGCATGGAATCACGATGTAGGCTGTTGAATGCGTTTGAAATGTCGAGCTTGACCATTATTGACTCTGAGCCCATGTTTTTCAAAAATCGCCTGGCAGCATGGATCGCAGCCTCACAGCCTCCGGATACTCCCACCCCAAGTTGTTTAGGGGTCAGGTACGGCCTGACACGCGGAATGGCAAATGCGTTGGCGCATTTAGATGCGAGTCTGCGCCAGACATATCCAATGGCAATCGGTCTTAGACCGCCACATTTCTTGCGAAGGGCGAAAAGAGTTCCTCCAAATAGAATGGAACGAAATTCTTGAGGGCAGGTGCCGGCCAGAAGTAGGTTGATGAATGCGGTTGTCGCCTTCAGTAGCCCAGGTCCTGCGTCCGGATCGCTCAAGAGTTCCGCGACGTGCTGAGGGCGCAAACCATCCGGACCGCCTGACGAGCCCATGGGGAAAGACCGTACTGATGTACGTATCTCCAGCTCAGTGGCCTGTTATTATTATTATTATTATAATAATAATAATAATAATAATTATTATTATTATTATTATTAATTATTATTATTATTATTATTATTATTAATTGTAATTGAACATTTATGTAGCGCCGCTCGCAGATTCAGTAGCGCTCCCGACTATAGCCACTTCAAGAGTATTTAATGTTTCATAGTTAGTTATCTTTTTCAAGTGGTGGTGGTACTGTACGAAGGAATTAGTCGGGGGTTTCCACAAAATGTACACCCTGCAACAGGATAGAGAGGATAGAGAAGGCTCAAAAATAATTTTCTGCATACGTCATTATGGATGGAGCAATATATATTGAACTTATGTGAATGGTAAACAATAATTTTTAGAAAAGGTTGAAACACAACACCATTAAAACACTGATTATAGGTGCTACAATATATGTCAAATCATAACCGTATTTACTAGAACCAGTTGAAGGATAAAATAGAAGATGAATGAAAATGCATTTACAAATTTAAAAATGCAATGTTATAATCGTAATTGAAAGTTGAGCTGCACTGTGAAACACCGAGATAGATCGAGTTACATAGAGTCAACATAATCGTGCGATCGTAGTGATACGGTCGACGCATCCAAGATGACAGAGGAAACGACAACAAGACGCGATGCAACAAGACATAAAGCTGCTTAAACTGAAGAAGGAAGACGCTGGATACAAAGAGACTTGTGAAAGAGAAGGATTCGAGTTTCCGCCATATCGCCAAAGACGGATTAGTCCAAACTTGACGGGAAAGAAGTAATTATTTGAGTTACACGACATGTTTGATTTGTAACCGAAGCATTGTCTAAAAATTGTCTGAGGGGGGGAGCAAATGCTGTAGAAAAATGAATATCGTTAATTTGCTTTATAGCCATGAGTCATTCAGAAATTCATTCATTCATTTAAGATTTTCTATTGTACCTCTTCAATGGTGGATCTACTACACAGAAGCACTCCAGACTCAGGCACGGTATAAAATGAACAACTCTGAGTTTAACAGAAAATGTTTCAGTCAGCGCTAAGGAGGCAGGCGCAGCTCCTGTGGGAGCCTACTCCAGACCACTGTCCACAACGAAAAAGACTCGATTCTGCATAGTTGCAGTTTCGTGGCGAACGAAACCAAGGGCACCCCCTCTTTGTGCAGAACGGAGGGTTGTGGCCTTGAGAAGTCGAGGAGTTACAATAACAATTATAGCCTCGGATCTGCTCAGATCAAAAAACAATTTATGTACCCTGGCAACTGAAAGACGCAACTGAACAAAGTTGAAAAGCTGACCTTAGAAAACAATAGTGAAATGGCTGGTAATGTTCGACACCTTTAGAACGTTGCAAAAAGTTAAATAAATATCTTTAAACGATTTTGACGTTATTACTGTGTTAACCGCTCTTCGACTTTTATAGCAAATATAGGCTGCTTTTTAAAGGTCTCGTTATCAATCTTGTTGTCCATAACTTTTCAATATTCCACAACTAACTTCTACACGGTATTTTTTATTTATTTATCAGTCGTTTAATTTCATACCAATCAACTGTTAATCTACGTCGTATCTAAAGGTTTTTCATTCATATCCAATCGCGTATTAAATTGTGAATTTATTCATTCATTCAATCATTAATTAAGTCATTCGTTCATTAAGTCATTCGTTCATTAAGTCATTCGTTAGGGGTTTAGAGTAACGATAAGCCCGGAACGAGGACGGATCGGGCACAGAATAGCTACCCGCTACACACCGAAGTTCGACTCAGCCACTGGTTGTTCTCTGCCAGTGCCAGTCCCAAGCCTGGATAAGAAGGAGGGCGACACTGATCATCTTTGATATGGCAGTGTCGTTAAACTTGTAACAAGGGAAGTTCGACTCAGAATTCTGTTCGGCACATGGCGCTGACAAAATGAGTAATAGAACGTTTGGACGTGGCAGTAGTTGTTGTTGGTGGTGTTACTGCTTTTGTTGAAGTCTGTGTTTCCTGACAATGACGATAAACGTCGCCCTCGTCGTTTGTCTGTGCTTCAGAATGACACACTGCTTAGAAGGTCCTATGGTGATGAAGTGCCTCTCTGCGTTTTGTGTAGGATAGGCATATATAATAGAGTGGTCACTGTGCAGAACACTGGGTCTTGTTCCACTAGAAAACGTGAGACGGACTTCCCACCCATCTACATCTATCGATTAGTAACAATCCGTTACCGACATTGTAGCCATAGGTGCAATCACGTCCTAAAAGTTGGGGGGAACCATAATGAATCACGTCCTAAAAGTTGGGGGCCATAATAATAAAGTTAGGGGACCACTCAAAAGTTGGGGGACGCGTCCCGTGGGTCCCATAGGGTGGTTGCGCCTATGATTGTAACCATGATCTCCAGGTTTCTCAAGCGGCACTCGAACACCATGGGCGGGAGGACACCAGATTCTTCACGAGCGAATTGGATTTGCTCTGCATCAAAAACTTTTGAGTACATTTTACAAAATGTCATTTATAACGTGTCTAATGTGAAACTGCAAGCCTGATTATTTTTAGCCAAGTTCATAACCTTACGTTTTAGACAATTTAAATTTCCGTACACCGACTGTAAAGTACATTGTACTTGTTATATCGCATATTTTGCAGGTCGCAAGCATCGATTTCAAGATTAATTAATAATATTAGATGTCGATCGTTGGTGCGTGTTTTTATACAAAATGCCCACATATCATTCGGGGTGTATGACACGAAAACATTTTTCAACTAGCTGTTTGGTTTTTACAATCAGGTTTAGAGCGACACCTTTTTTAATTATGATCATCTCGCATTATAAATTCTAACTCTCGCTCTATGTAAACTGGGCCTTTAACGTGCAGATGTGCACAAAATGTGCAGTTCTAAATGGATTTGTGCAGTAGCAGAAGAACTTCTTCACAGTTAAAACTAGCAAAAAATGGTATTCCGATTGGAAGTAATTTAAAATGGAGGATGGGAATTAAAAGAAGGTGTTGTGCAGTTGTAAAAATTCCATAAATACAGCCATGTTGACTGTGTAGATATATATGTTCTTTGGCACACAGTCAATCGCTAATCCATATGTATGCCAAGTGTCTTGTTTAATGTCATAATGAATAGAGTCGCACTCTTTCATTATTCATGATTCATACTCACCGGAACGCAAGCACATTGTTGTTTACGTTGAACTTAAAGGCATATCTTAGCATTCCCAATCAAGGGCGGTTACAGAAATTTTCAAAAGTGGGGCAAAGTCTTGTGTTTTGGGACAGGTGTAAAATGTACTTCTTGGTCGCCGAAAAATCTGATGACCATTTTTTAGTCATTTGTCTCGAATTCCCAAGAAAAAGATCCCATTTTATCAGTTAAAATAGTTGATGAACTTTTCTAGTCGTATTCGTACGGACCTCGTGTACGGACCTCGTGGGCGTGGGGTTTGCCTTCGGAACTGACACGAAAACATTTTTCAACTCATTGGGTGGGGGGCGGGGCACGTCAACTTTCCGAGCCCGAATAGCTGATCAAAAAGAAAGAAATTTTTAATGGGGCCGGGGCATGGTCTAATTGCCCCCCTTCGCGGATCCGCCCCTGTCTCCAATTATGGAACCACCTCCATGATCCATTTTTGACCTTCACCGCGAACCAATTGTTACCCAAACACCCGGCCTAGTTTCTGCTCACTTAAATCATCAATAAACTGGTTCTTGCTGAGTGTTTTGACATCGATCATCAACAATAATCCGGTTCTTGCAAATTAGCTTTTTGAGCGCATCAGAAACGTCGAGCTAACCCTTACCATCAAACACCAGGGTAACACCTAGATCACGAAAAGTGGAGTGTAAAGAGTATTGAGGAAACAATCCAAGATACTATAGAAAGGTTACGTTTAACGATTAACATAGGACTTGTAAACAGCATTATAAAGGTGTTGAATTTCATATGCTATTTAGCATTATTTTTCATTGTTAGCAGTATCTTGTGGCTTGCATGGTACCTGGTGAATCTATTGATTGATTCATGCATTGGTTCATTGATTGCTTTATTGATTTATTTATTCATACAAACATTGAATCGTTCTTTCATTTTAGGAATTTATGTAGCGTTTTTGCGATAAACTTATTAATGTGCTCCATGCCAGGCTAAAGAAAACGATTTGAGTGATTTATATACAACAGAGTTTCAATTGAGCAACTCCGTGCGGAAGTGACCATAGATCAAGATTTGGTAGACTCTAACTCAGATAAATCTTAATCCATAGTTAACTCATCTGCAGCCGCTTACTACAAGAAACACAAAAATTACAACATGCCCTAGATAATTGCATACTCACTGTTTTTTTATGGTTTTGTACGTAAATAGCTACAATACATAGCGCTTAGTACTTCGGGCTTAACGACACTTTTTCATATCGAAGATGATTAGTGTTGGAGGCAGAGTACAACCTCTCACTCCACGTTTATATTGCGACAGAGCCACCCGCAGTAAAGATCCGAGAAATTAATCTCTGATAAACCGACCGACCGGGAATCGACCCCGAGCCGCCGGCGTGGCGAGCGGGCTACCAACCCACTCGGCCACTCAGGATCTCTCATACATAGCGCTTGAGTAATGTCAGATATTTATAACTCAAGTGAGCTGGAAATTAGCATATTTTTTGTATTCATTCCTCTATGATCAATTGTTCTCTGGTGGCGCCGCCAACGTGGATGACGGAAACCATGGTCGTTTCTGCATCGACAAGGCGTCGTTAGACACTAATAACTAATTGGACGTTGTTTATCAAGAGTTTGCGAGAGTTATTTGTTTATCTATTTATTTATTTATTTATTTCTCCATTTCGATAACCCCACTTCAGGCTCCCTTCTCGGAGGAGCTTCCGACTAACAGCGCGGACATTGCACCAGAGTTACGCGCCGAAGCGCACGAGCGCTTGCAAGTGAAGGACTTGCTCAAGGCCCCGACTTGTGGGGCGCGGTGGTGTAGTGGTGGCGTCGTCGCCTTGAAGCCGGAAGGTTCGAGGTTCGAATCCACCTCACGTCGCCACGTAGGGACCTTTGGCAAGTCCTTCACTCGCAATTGCTCAGCGCTTCGGCGTGAAACTCCGCTGCAGTGTCCGCTCTGCAGTCGGGAGCGCCTCTGAGTAGAGAGAGCTTGAAGGGGCGCTATAACAAGGGCACATACAAACACACAAACAAAAGGCCAATTGTACGCGGCGGTGTATTTAAAGGCACAGGACACCACCACTAGCCTACACGTCCGCGCCACAATACAATGTCGTTAGCCAAATTATATAAGGAATAATACAAAAATATTACTAATAAATAGATGCATACAATTTAAAATGACATTATTGAATCAATTATTATGTACCCGATCATAAATAATTATTTTGACATGAAAAACAATTTATAGTTGAACAAGTAAATATTACGTCGACGTTAGACACCGCTAATAAGATTGTGAATGACGCTACATATGTTTGTCAACGGAACTGAATAATCAGCTGAGTCAATTCAATTCAATTCAATTCAATTCATTTATTGTAACCAACCATCAACATACACAATAGACATAGTATAACATGCTTCACATTATCGGATGGTAACAAGGAAGGCCCTAAGGGATGAATATCCCGCTAACAGGGACACCTAATTACATATGCAATTTTAACAGATGGCTAGACGGTTGACATAATGAATTGAACAATAGGCTAAAAGAACAGCATGAGATGACAATTAATGTAGTAAACTTAACTAAAGAACGCAAAACAAACACAACAAATAATAATAAAAAAATAAAATCAGTGCCTACAAGGTTAAATATCTTTGCAGTCATTAACCAAGTAGTTGCGCAGTAATGTTTTTGCTCTTTGTAAACTGGAAGCTTGTTGAACATGACTAGGAAACGAGTTCCATATACCTGGTCCAGTATATTTAATATGGAATCTTCTTGAGTTTAAACGAGCGGATATGGCTCGATAATGAGAGGAGTTCCTGGTGGAATAGCAGTGAATTTCAGATCCTTTTTGGAAATACCCTGCAAAGTTAAGGGGAAGAAGATCATGGGTGAACCGATACATAAAGACTCCTATCTGGAAAGTCATTATTTGGTGAAACTTTAATAAATTAAATGATTGAAATAAAGGACTTGAGTGAATAAAAGGCTTAACTCCAGCTATGATACGTATTGCACGTTTTTGGAGAAGTACTAATTTATTGACCCTGGATTTATATGTAGATGCCCAAACTAAATTACAGTATGAGAGATAAGGATATATTAATGAGTAGTACAATTTAACACGGATAGTGGGGGGGAGTATATGGGAAGTTCGACGAAGGATACCAACACTTTTTGCAACCTTGGCAGAGATATATTTAATATGATCATTCCATGTGAGGTGTTGATCTATGTACACACCAAGAAATTTAGTGGAGCTAACCTGCGTTATGGAGGTATCATTGATAGACAGTTGCAATTCATTCTGGGGGCACATCTTTTTATTAGTTCGAAAGAGCATAAAGTTAGTTTTATCAATGTTTAAGGAGAGTCTATTAGCAGAGAACCATTCGGCTATGAAGATAAGTTCATTGTTTACTGTTTGCATTAGACTCTGGTAGGATTTATGAGAGTAGAAGACATTTGTATCATCAGCAAACAAGATGAATGAAAGAGTAGGAGATATATTAGGCAAGTCATTAATGTATAGAAGAAAAAGCAAGGGTCCGAGATTAGAACCTTGGGGCACACCATATCTAACAACTCTAAAGTCTGAGAGAGCTCCATTGCAGGAAACACACTGGAGACGTCTTTCGAGATAACTGGTAAACCAAGCTAACTGGATGCCTCTGATGCCATAATTAGCTAATTTTTTTAATAGGATCTCATGATTCACAGTATCGAAGGCCTTTGCTAAATCGAAGAAGATACCAATAGAATATTCATTGTTTTCAAAGGCCTTAGAAATTTTATCATACATATCAATTAAAGGCATAAAAGTAGATCGACCAGATTGAAAGCCATATTGGTATGGAAAAATAATATGAGATTTTTCTACATATTTATTGAGCCTATCATGCATTATTTTTTCAAAATACTTGGCAAAAAAAGGAAGAATGGATATGGGCCTATAGTTAGAAGGGTTCTCCCTGTCACCCTTTTTAAAAATAGGGACTATTTTTGCAATTTTTATAGCATCAGGTACAACTCCAGTATTGAGGGAGCAATTAATTATTTCAGCTAGTTGGGTTGCGACTTGAGAAATGTAAGAATTAGCAATATGAGGGTCGATATCATCAACGCCACGGCTGTGACTGTCGTGGATCAAGTGGCTCAAATTTTTTATTTCCTCAGGTGAAGTAGGAACCAAGCCAAAAGAATAAGGAAGTGGCGGGTCAAGGTATGTGTTAAAAGGAGATTTAGGAGCGGGAATTTGTTTGGCAAGAGTATGAGCGATGTCAGAGAAGAGATTATTAAAAGTATTAGCCATCACTTTAGGGTCATCATTTCTTATTCCATTGATTTTTAGTGCTTCAATTTTAATATGTTGTTCATCCATTTTAATTATACTTCGAATGAGGGTCCAAGTTTTCTTTAAATTATTAACATGCTTGGTAAATTCAACAGCATAGTAATGCTTTTCAGCCTTCATTCTAATTGTTTTAAATTTATTCCTGTATGAAACAAACTTATTTTTATTGGCAAGGGTAGGGACCTTTACATATTTTAAATGAAGTTTAGCTTTTTTCTTACTAGATTTGAGAAGTCCAGGAGTCATCCAGGGTTGTTTAAGCATGGGTTTTCCTTTATTTATATTAGTTTTTATTGGAAACGCCTTATCATAGTTACTTTTATATTCTTTCATAAACAAGTCATATGCTTTGTTAGCATCTTTCAAGCGACAGGTTTCAAAAATAGGAGTCCAATCTGCTTCAGAAAGATAATTGCTAAAATTAGCCCTTCCTTCTTCGTTAATAATTCGGGATTCCTCAAATGAGGAGTTCCTAGAGCTAGGCATTTCAAAATCAAAGGAGGTTAAGACAGGCAAATGGTCAGAGATATCAGATACAACAATCTTAGATTCAATAATATTAGACCAAGCATTTGTGAAAATGTTGTCAATTAGCGTTGACGAATGAGTGGTAATTCTTGTGGGTCTGGTTATGGTCGGGAGAAGATTATAGGAGGACATACTATCGAAAAAGGAACTAGTGCCAAAGTGATCCTCAACTTTAAGCAGGTCAATGTTAAAGTCACCCATAATTATCACGTGTTTCTCCTTATTTGCAATTTTGGACAATAACTGTTCAAGTTCAAGAGTGAACTCTTCCAGACTATTTCCTGGGGGTCTATATATAGTTCCAATTAGACAATTGCCCTTACTCATCCGCACACGAATAAATATTCCCTCAAATGTTTTGGGGGTCATATTAAAAATTGATAGATCAAGCAGCTCGTAAGTAATATCCTCCCTTATGAGAAATCCTACTCCACCTCCTTTTCCTGAAACTCGAGATTTGTGAATAATTTGGTAACCTGCTATATTAATTGTATCAACCGAGTCTGTACCTAGCCATGTTTCTGTTAAAGCCAGAATAGGAACAGGGAGAGTGTTTAATAAATCAGTTATATCCATTATTTTGTACTGCATACTTCGACAATTCAGGTGCATAGTAGTGAACAGGCGAGGAGTATTGAGTAGGGTGGTGAGAGAAGCAGGTGTAGAGTAGTGGCTGTCCCATGACAGATTTGAAAATAGGTTAATATCCGGGTCAATATCATTGTTATTTAAAGGGGAGTGGTTTTCAGGGTCACTAGGAAATATTTCAAGTTTCGGGGCTCTATCAAGCTCGCTAATATCAGTTTGTAGTTTAACTTTGCTATCACATATAGAGCTCATAAAATTTTCATTATTTGCAATCCCATTAAAAGGAAAAATGTTTGTCAAGCATGGAGAGCATATCCAAGATTCCACAGGCGCACACGATAAACATGAATCCGCATAACATTCATAATGACACTGACTTCTACACACTACACATGTAACAACCCTAGGCACTGTATCAAAATTAAGTAAACACAAACAGCAAGGACTTAACTTGTCCTTAGACATAAGATAATTAGAGCAGATGGCACAAACAGAAGCATGTACCATTGATAGCAACATTCTATGCATATAACAGTCTTAACTAGGTCGTAACATACAGTGATCAGAAGTAAACATATGTTGGTAAGCGCTACAGCAACAAAACAGTCGAAGATAGTCTCGGAACAAAAATGCATTTAAAAAAAAAATTCAGATTGTAGCAAATATCAATCCACATTTAATTCGTAAAGAGTAAGTTGGATAGTTCAATTAGATGATATAGGAAATAAGCTTATATAATGTTTAGATAGTCTAATCCAACCCAAGGTTAAACATGTCACATGAACATAAGTGACTAAATGACAGTATGAACTAGATAAAAAATAAGACGCAGTCAGTTGGAGGTACAGGTTGGATGTCGGGACGATGAAGTAGCATCTGAAGCGACTCACCCAGCGACTCATCCTGCTTTCTCGAGAGGAAGCATTGCAGTGAGCTCCTTCTTCTGAATGATGGACTCCAGACTCTTGGTAGTGATAATCTTCCTCGGTTTCTCGCTGACAGCGTCGGTGAAGCGGATGAAAGTCATTCCATCTCGTGTCCAGGCAGAGTGGAGGACCTTCTCTCTTACCAGTTTTCTCGCTCCTGCGAAGATTAGTGAATTCTGCTTAGTCAGATGTTCGTTGATGAATATTCGATTTGTACCGGATTGCCCCTTCAGAGTTCTGCGTGCAGCGAGAATTGAATTTCTGATTCTGCGGCTGATGAAGCGTACGACAACTGGACGTTGATTATATTTGGAAGACCCAGGAATTCGATACGCGTACGAGATGTCAGATTCATTTAGTTTCACGCCCAACTTGTTATTACACAAATCCAAGACGTTGTGAATATCAGGCTCGTCGGGCGACGACGATGGCTGAGTAGACCAATATGAACCAGCTTGTGGCATCGTAGTCGCGTTTTCAGGCAGACCGTATATTACGAGGTTATCAAGCCGTGACAAGTTGTCATTCTCGTCAACTCTTGCCCTGAGAAGCTCATTCTCAGCTTCTAGAGCTGTTACTTTAGAGTTAGTCTCTTCACAGTGAGTTGTTAGCAAGGCTTCCGCTGATTTTGCAACCATGTTGTCCAGTTTCGCTGAGAATGCTTCAATAAGTTCATTGAAGAGACCTTCCATAATAGGTCTAAAGGTTTTAGTGAGCAATAGAATCACTCTTTCGTCCTGAAGAGACTCAAGTAAGTCGTCGATTTTGATACTTTTTTTGGACATGTTTTTCTTTTTAAGTTTTATCCAGAAGTGTTAAACCATAACAGCGTTAGACAATGAGTGAATTATCGTTAACACGTGCGGGTATTTCAAACGGAGTAGATCGATACGCAGCGCTGTCTTCATACTATTATATTTAGATTTGAAAACTTCATGATTGTAGCAAAAACTGCGAACAAACCCTCGACAATGACATAGTAAGGCTCCTTGAAAAGAATACTGCACCTTACCAACTTAAACCTAGTAAAAAATTTAAATTATCGGAGCTATCGCTGAACATGCTTGTCAACCGGCCGCCATCTTGCTTTCAGGCAAATTGTGAATGAAGTACGAATGTGGGACTCCATAACCGCTATCCAACAAGAGACCCGACGGTTCAAGACGCAGATAAATGTGTATATAAAAAATGCCTGAGGACTATACTATTCGTTAGCGGCAGTGCTAACTTTGGGTCGGGAGCGCTACTGAATCTGTGAGCGGCGCTATACAAGTGTTCAATTACAATTACCAAAAAAAAATTGGCACCGACGTCTAAACCAAGGAGTTTACGTGGGGGGGATTGTTCCTGCTGTTTGAGTCGCTGACCCATCGACCGATGTGTGGAGTTAGATCGCCAACAAATCACTGAAACTGACGACTGTGTCCGCTCGCGGGATGATGCCTAGCTCTGTATAGCTTCTTTGCAATTTTACTCATTCCTCCGCGTCTGGGCGTCGGCTCCGATCACCTGAGAAGACCGTTTTAAAGCAAAACAGCTACTTGAAAGTCCTCAGAATAAAAGGAAACATTTTGCCTCTGAAGACGCAGTTACCACAGACATGTGACTTGTATAATGATCCTAAATAAGAGAAACTGGCCGATTCGCAAAAATTCCAAATATCAAGTATATGTAGCATCGTTGTTTCCTGTTTTAAAGGTGTTTAATGCGCAAAGTTATGAAGCACGAAAATCATAGACTATTTTCAGCTTCACATTAGACACAATGGAAACTTTATTACAAATAGCAGCGTCGGACTTTCCTCTCTGCACGGATCATGTGCATGCGTGTGCGTGCGTGCGTTTAAATAACAATGACTTGTTTTATAAATCACTCGATAAATGCAATGATTGATTAAATACTTTTTCTTTAATAACTCTTGAAGAGGCGGTATATAAGTTCACTGAATCAATGAATCATTTAATCAATCAATCAATAAATCAATAAATCAATCAAGCTATCAATCATTTCATCAACAAATAACTGATTTCACAACAAAAAATGACAAAATATAACCTCGATTGAAATCCAACACCATTGCACGGTTGCACATCTTACGATATTTGCAGTTAAAATTAAGTACTCTCTCCAATACTTTAGCAAAAGAATTTCCCAAGTAACGTTAATGACACAGTAACAGTGGGCTGGCGCAGCACAATAGAAAGAAAAACAGTTAGGTATGGCGCGATACAGAATGTAGTCATAATTAGCCACCATTTCAACAGTAGGCCTACAGTAGATAACAACACGCAAACAGAAGATGAAGTTAGACACCTTTAAACCGTAATAAAACGGGGCTATAATAATTGGTATCGTACAACAATTTACTTGTGTCGCGTTTGAATCAGTGTTACGGGTCTATGAACGTCAGCGCCCATGGCGGCAGTTAGATAATCGACAAACAATGGAATTACTATAATAATGGGGACTACTATTTCCTTTATGGTTCTCATAATTTTATCCATTACGAGGATTTACACAGCGCTCCTTCAAGGCTGCCATAGTATTCAGGAGCTCTCTCGAACCAACCTCAGCTAAAGAAAACAGTTTTACGGTTGCGATAGAACACTTAACACTGTCAGAGACATAGTTATATTATAGCTCTTTCTAAAAGCATGCGCATATGGGAGAAAAAGATCGCCATTTTCCGAGAAGTGATGGGAACGGTGTGGTCTAGAACGACTTCATGGAGCAATAAAGTATGATTTATTCGCTTATTTATTGTGCGCTCATAATGATGTTGGTTGTTGATTTGGAGACTGTTATTCGATCAACCAATCAATCAATCAATCAACCAATCAATCAATCACATAAATTTATATAGCACCCCTTCAAGATCATTATTCAGAGGCGTTATTACACCGCGTTCGATCACTATCCCCTCCCTTCCCTTGCATATGAGCCATGCAAATGGTGAGAAATGTTGTACGAATATCTTCCAAAGTCAACAAATTCTTATCGAAAAATCTCGATCGCCCTAACAAATGAATTCGCTAAGTCAAACGAGGCAAGGATATGTCGTTTTATTACTGGCTCTTCTGATCCTCCATCAGTCAATTACTTTCGGTAGCAAAGGTCGGTTCAACAGTCAATACCAATGGCAGTCGCAAACTATCGGAAAACCATGAAACTAGGAAATATCACTGCTTGTACTCTCGTTGTGCTAGACCAAAGTCTGTTTTATGAGTAGGAGTACGCTAATCACTTAAGGCGGAATGAATGGATACTTTGGTTCGTAAGCCTTTATAATACAAGATCGGAATCGTTAAGAAAGGTGTCGATTAGCACCGAAATAGGTATTTGAAAAATCCTAAAACCATGAGTAAACGTTTGTATATATAAATTCAAAGTAACGGCGAGAGATGCCACTCTGAATTTTGAAAAAAAGGTCAGATCCGGGTCACCCAAGAAACTAGAAAAACTATACTGATTTTATGTTGATAAATACGAGGAATTTGTCCAAAGTTCTCAATGAAGTAGAGGTTAAAAAAAGCTACAAAGTCCAGCCTAGCACAAAATGTCTTTCATAGATGACCATGTCACAGAATTCACAGAAGTCTGAGCCATACGATTCCAGTCCAAAGACGATTACAGTAGAACCCATTAATAGACCAAGCATAGATTTGTTTTTGTAATGTCGATAGTGTGAAAGTATCTATAAGGCGAAGATACGTGAAATAAAGGCAAGTTATGTTTCAAGAATTTGCGTTTTTAGCGTGAAAACACCTCTGTGGAAAAAGCTAGATCTTGAAGAAAGCAAATACAATGTAGAAACATAGACAACAGCGAAAATCCACTTAGCTCTATGCTGAAAAAGATATGTGTGGCATACGTGGTTACGACCAATTTGTGACTCGCATAATAATAATATTATTATGATTCTACAAAAGATTTTCACGTCAAAACCCATGAACGGATTTATCCAGATTTGACTATGACAACAGTCACAGTCACCCTGGACATAAATTTGTTTTGGCATACTACAGCACGAAGCATCGGAATTGACAACCCAGGATGGATCCGATTTAACCAGGGTCTATGACAACAGAGGCCGTTATCCTGGTCAGAAATTTGCTCGGTATGTAGCAACACTTAAACCCAGTAAAGGTGAACTGCTAGTAATAGTGTCGGGTAATAAGATTTGAAGGTGTTTAATACGAAGGTTTTGAATTCTGCACCAAATTCATAGACAGACTTTCAGCTTCGTGATTAGACACAAGTAAAATATGTATGTTTGATCAACGACAACGAAACTTAAGAACTCCGCCACTGGTTGCACTCTGCCGGTGCCAGTCCCAAGCCTGGATAAAGGAGGAGGGCGTCGCTAATGGTCTTTGTTACCACACAGTGACGTTAAACTGCAAATACCACCACCGAAACTTAAGACATCTTGATCAACCGACGCAAAACACTTCATTGTAAAAGACAACAATTCCTATACTTAGTTTATTAACTTGATGGTTCTTACAGGCACGCATGCAAAACTTGCATCGTCAGTAATATCGATCAATGCAAAAAGGCACATCCGACTCCGCATTGTCTGATATACCCAATCGCAATATTTTGCATAGTGGCTACTATTCTAATCGATTCTAATCTAATCTAATCCAACCCAATCTAATATAATCCATATCTAATCTAATCTAATCCACTTCATTCCACATCCAACGCAATCCCATCCAATCCAATCAAATCTAATCCAATCTTAACTAACCTGACCTACTCTAGTTCAATCTAATCTAATCTAATCAAATCTAATATAACATTCAACTCTAATATCATTTGACATTTGCTTCTGACAGCAGAGCTATTCAGAAGCGCTCTCAGCATGTCAAGCCCATGAAGAAAGAAAGATCCTGAGCAGCGGAAAGATGCAGGTGACTGCTCCCACGAATTCAAGATGGAAGGTGATTCCACCTTGAGAAACCCACAATAGCAATAGCCATATGCTGGGTTAATGAGGTTCGTGATCTAGGTACAAATAGATCAAGGCAGCCTGCAGAACGAAGAGGTCAACGGCACAACACCTGACCTAAAATAGGCAACTCCGCCACGGCAATCGGCCTTAAACCATCCTAGACTTTTGTCGTACCAGTCCCAAGCATGGAAAATACGGAGGATGGAAGCGCTTTTCAGTCATCCAATTGGCTGATTTATTTAAGTAGAAAAGAAACTAATTGGGTCTGTAGTGCTGTTGAGTGCATTAACAAAGGAGCTATACCAATTTCTAGTATGAATTAAACGTCATATATAACAGGCGGTTCTTTCTCTTCAATACTTGAATTTAAAATACACGAGCGATGAGAACTGCTCAATATATTTTGAGCGTAATCGTCATCTCCAGATATCCGCTGCGCTTTAAAAAGCTAATTCATACGAACAAGTTTATTGAGGCACGCTAAGTTAAAAGAAACACAAAACAGCGTAGGCCTGGGTAAAAATCGTTTCGATGTAGCCTTATAGTGCAAAAGAGGTCTCAGATTCAGGCGGTGCTGTAGGCCTAATGGGCGATGATAATATGGAATGCCGTTGAATTACTTCTTGTCCTCGATAAGTTAAGTATAGCCTATTATAACTATTGGTATCAACGTCGGCGTCACCACTAGTGACAGTCACAATCAGTCGAAAATCCACGAGACTATAAAATGTCACTGCTACTATTCTGATGGTGATAGTCCGAAGCCGGACCTTGGAAGAGGGCCAAGCCAATCAAAGGGAGACAAAGATAGTTGTCTACCCAGTGTTTTGAAAGATAATAAGACGATATGGTAGTATTTGCAGTTTAACGTCACTGTGCGGTAACAAAAACCATTAGCAACGCCCTCCTCCTTTATCCAGGCTTGGGGCTGGCACTGGCAGAGTGCAACCAGTGGCGGAGTTATAAGATGGATGGATCCGATTTGACCAGGGTCTATGACAACAGAGGCCGTTACCCTGGACATAGATTTGCTCGGCGTATTACAGCACTTAAGAGCACGATGTCGTTCTCATTAATGACTTGAATAATAAGCAACATAGCGACTTGAGGATCTTAAGAATTAGAGTAAGCATTAATTTTCGTCTATGAAGACGCAGTTACAATCGTATAGATGATTTTAGGGAAGGTGCAGGATCTTCAAATCACAAAAAATGACAAATTCCCACAATATGTAAAATTGGCTTAATCAGATTTAAAGGTGTTTAATACGTAACTTAGCTCAGAAAAAGTAGACTGTTTTTCAGCTTTACATTTGACGCAAGGGAAACATTTTATTACAAATCGCGGCGTCGGACTTTGCCCCTCTGCACTGGTCGGTATGCGTGTGCGTGCGTTTGAATAATTATACTTCATGTTTAGA
>OX457046.1:40215449-40225449 GCA_949752735.1 Lumbricus terrestris | reverse complement strand
ACAACGACAACAACAGAACAAGAAACAACTGCTGCTACCATGCACTATTACTACAACTACTACTACTACTACTACTACTACTACTACTACTACTACTACTACTACTACTACTACTACTACTACTACTACTACTACTACTACTACTACTACCACTACCACTACTACTACTACTACTACTACCACTTCTTGTACTGCTACTTGTACTGTTACTACCCCTATTGCTGGTGCTGGTGCTGGTAGAACAATAGAAACACAATCAGTTAGGTGTAGCGTAATACAGAACGAAGTCATGGTTAACTAGACCACCATTTCAGCAGTACGTTATATATCGAAAATTGGAAGCAGTTACTAAACAGAAGATGATGTTAGGCACCTTTATAATGGTATCAAACGATGCTATAATGAACATCAATCGTACAACAATTTGATAATAACATCATTAAATCTGGTCTAGTACCTTGCTCTTAAGTGCTGTAATATGCCGAGAAAATTTCTGCCCAGGGTAACGGCCTCTGTTGTCATAGACCCTGGTAAAATCGGATCCATCCATCACAATTTGATAGTCCAACATTCTGAATTATGGTAGGAGGCACTGAATGTCAACGGCCATGGCAGCAGTAAGATTATCGACAGAACAATGTAATAACTACTACAATAACGGGAACTAATTTTTACTTTTCAAATTAGGGTTCTCTTTAATTCATAACGAGGGTTTATAAATATAGCACTCATTCAAGGCTTCAAGGTTACTATAGTATTCAGGAGCGCTACCGAACTAAGCTCCGCTAAAGAGGACAGTTTTGAGATTGCGATAGAACTGTCAGAGGTACCATTGTCAGCAAACACAGGTATAGAGGTATTGCCAATACTAGATCAAAGAAACAGCAACGAAGAAAGCGCATTGCTCGTGATAAAAGCGTGCGCGTGTGGGGGAAAGGAGTGTCGCCCTTTCCGAGGAGCAACGGGAACGGCGTGGTATAGAGAGTTTCTATGGAGTTATTGTGTGATTATACGTTTTTTCAAATTGTGCAGTAACTTGTACTGATGTTAGTTGTTGATGTGGAATGCACTACACCGCGTTTGATTTCTACCCCTTCCTACCTTTCATCTGAACCATACAGGGTGGTCCATCATAATACATGAATCAATTTTGAATGCATATAACTCAGTCAATTTTTGAATTTGTTTATACGTTATGTATCAAATTAGAGGCATTTCACCCTATTACTATTAATAATTATTGGTGCTAGTTTAGGTTTCCAGTATGCTCGGAACAGCTCTACATGTAGCCACCATATTCTGTTGTAATTGTTGATGTAAAATTTGGCCGTTTCTCCGGTATATTCACAAATCGTTTTTTGCTAATGCGCGCATAGACGTAGTCATTTTTAATGTTTATAAGAGTTTCTACCATGAATTTCTTCTCATCTCTAAACCATGTCCTTTAAATTTTACCGGCAGCCGTGCGCTGCCGTGCGCTGTATCAGACGCAAAAAACGGCAGGCAGTGACATAAATTAATAACTTCATGCTTAGAAGCAACGATAACCCAACGTGCCATGTTCGCAATGGCGCAATGGCTCATTTTTAAATATAACTATTAACAAATATGATTAAATGTCATAACTTTGACACTGAATGCATCCAAAGTATGAAGACCGCACTGGCAACCGCAAAAAGTTTTAATAAACTGGCACGTGAAATTCGACACCCTTAAATTGTGATCACCTCTGCTATTAAAATTGTCAAACGCGAAAATTTACACAATTTAGTGAAACTGTACTTCGTGACACCGGCGTATCAATTCATTCATTACTAACATTGCAAGACGCTGTCTGCAAATACAAATATAATTCTACTGCAATTACTGTCACGACTTGACGTACTCAGCTCTTCAGTTAGGATCGACATTTGAGCCCTAGCTGAGCTCCGTGATGGCATTCGACAGGGCACAACTGCCGTTGAAATTAAATTGAATTTATTTTAAAATTTACAATGAGCCTATCACAGTGCACCACAATCAGCAGCGCTTCCACGGCGAAGGAATCAGAGAAAAACTCGTGGCTTCAGATAAAGTAGCCTAAAGAGAACGTAGAACGTGTCGATAGAAAGAGCACAAAATTACGATCTCTACATGTTAAATTGTTAAAAGTTGCCTGCTTTGAAAAATGACATTTTATATAAAGTTCGAGATGTATATTTTGAAGGTGTTTAACAAGTGTTTATTAAAGGCAACAACAATAAAGAATTATAGGGGCCTTCCGAGTTGATTTCTGTATACGATATGAATTGCATGTGTATTTGAAGACCTTGACTTGCTATGAATCGTAGAATGAAAGCCACTATGTGTGTTTTATCTAAAGTTCTAAACCCTCTGCTTGGGTGATCACTATGCTGTTGTAGCTATAAAAACGACGCTTTTACATTATGATTGAGTGTTGAAATTGCTCACCTTCAAGATAGTGCACGTAGAACTGCTCCAAGTCCAACCGCAGCTATAAATAAAGCAATTTTTTAAGTGCGAAAGAAATGAAGTCGAGCGTATTAGTTAGACCTTCTTCGTGGGTGATCGCGAACTCTGCCTCAGTTGCCTAAAAGGTGTTTAAAATTCTGCGTGTTATTTCTTTTATCATGCAAAATAATGACATGTTGCGTATAAGATTGCCAAAGCACAGGACATCGCGTCCGACAATGCTATGATGCGATGTCGTGAACCAAAATATATAATAAAAAATCATAAAATAAAATATTAATGAGAAATAAATGCATACAGTTTAAAATGACATTATGAAATCAATTGTTAGCTACCCGATAAGTAATTATTTTCATACACAAAAACGTTTGAAATGATAAATAAATAAATAAATAAATGATATCGGTTGTTGAACAAGAAAACCTTCAATTCGAATTTAGGCACGACACCGCTGTTAGCATTGCGAATGACGTTACATATATTTGTCAAATGGCATTCAACAGTTAATTATTGAAAACCTATCCAAATTGGTGCTTACTATAATGATACGGCGTACGCAATGTGTCACCGCCAACGAAGGTCTGACATCTCAAGACACAAATAATGCCTATATAATTAATAGGCGCCGACGCCTAAACCCAGGAGTTTACATGGGGTATTGCCTCTGCTGCTTGAGTCGCTGACCATCAACTGATGTGTGCTGCACCTCTATCGCCAACAAGTCACTGGAAGCGACGATTGTGGTGCTCACTAGATGTTGCCTATAGCTCTGTAGATTTCTTGCAGTTTTACTCATTCCTCCGAGGACGGGCTTCGGCTCCCATCACCTGAGAAGAACGATTTACGTGTGTGTACTATGCTTTCTCGGCCGCTGGTCCTCTATGCTGGAACAGAATTATTCTCGCTATTCGATTTGTCGGCTCAGTGGACTATTTTAAGTCCATGCTACATGGGAAAAGGTACTTGTTCGCTACGGCGTATCCTGCATGTTAGTTGTTTTGTAAGACGCCCCTGTAACGACTGCGTTACGGCGACATAATATAATTTGTCGTAATCATTATTATTTTTATTTCAATAGGGCTTTGACACCATAAATTAAGGTAGTGGGCTAATTATAATATGCGAGCAAAATACAGCATTCCTTTAGTGAAACAATCTGCAACCGGATACAGTGCGCAACAATAATTATTATGCAATTGAAACAATAATTCACAAGAACACAAACTCACAAAATCGCAAATTTTAACTACTAACAGAAACGACGGCCTGCAATACAATTGCGCAAATAGCAGCCTACAAATCATGTCTATCCTACGAGGCTCAAACATGGGTCCTCTGATACCATTGCTAATGTGTTATCAAAAGCCTCACTCTGACAAGAAAATAGCACGGATGGGGGGGGATTTCGTCCTCCCTTCTTATCTCTTCCATGCTTGTATTTAAACCATACGAACGGTGAGAACTGTTCAAAATATTTTCTTCCGACTTCAACGGCGTTTGTGTGTAATCGTCATCTCGAGATTTCCGTTGCGCTTTAAAAGCTAATTCGCAAGAACAAGCTTATTGAGGAACGCTTAGACAAAGCAAATCCAAAAGATCGGGGCTTGGGTAAAAATCGTGTAGAGGAAGCCTTATGGTACAAAAGAGGTCAAGGAGTCAGGCGGTGTTGTAATGGGCGCGGTGGTGTAGCGGTGGCGTCGCTGCCTTGAAGTCGGAAGGTTTGAGGTTCGAATCCACCTCAATTCGCCGCGTAGGGACCTTGGGCAAGTCCTTCACTCGCAATTGCTGAGCGCATCGGCGTGAAACTCCGATGCAGTGTCCGCTCTACATTCGGGAGCGCCTCTGAGTAGTGAGAGAGAGCTTTACGGGGCGCTATAGCAAGTGCACATACAAACAAAATACAAACAAACAATGGGCGATGATATAATATGCCGTTGGATGGGTCCAGATTTGACGAGAGCTTACGACAACAGAAGCCGTTGCCATCGAAAAAAAATGTTTGGCATAATACGACCTTCTAGCTATGCCGCTGAATTACTGGATCCCTCATAGTCTTGGATGAGTCAAGCATAGCCTATTATAACTGTTGGTAACAAAGGTCGGCGTCACAGTCACAATCAGTCGGAAACCCACGAGACTGTAATGTCATCGCTAATACTTTGTTGGCTATAATAGTCCGAAGCCGCAAGTCGGAGCAGGGCGACACTTATCATCCTAGTGCTAAGGAATTATCTTGCTTACGCAGTGTTTTGACAGATAATAATACGATGCCATTCCCTTTTAAAAAGGTGTCGGTAATGACATGAATAATAAGAAAAAAATAGCTACTTGAAAACCTTCAGAATTAGAAGTGAGCGTTTGTCTAAAAAGGCACAGTTATGATCGACTTGTATTAGTGTTACTTGTGCAGTTACTATGATCGTAGTGAAAAAACAAAATGCTAAATCACCAGTATTATGTAGAATCGGTTTGCGGATTATAATCACCGAATTATTTCGCAAAACGACCATATAAATATAAATATATATATATATATATAACGCTAGAATCAACCGTTTTAATGGTGTTTTAAAAGGCAACAACAATTCTGTATATTATAACGTTCTTCAGAGTTGATTTCCATACACACATTGTAATGTAACATTTATGGAACTTGACCTGCTATAATATGCAAACCAAATTTCTGTCGAGGGCAACGGCCTCTGTTGTCATAGGCCAATTCTGAATTCATTAAGGCTGATATTACTACTAGGTTTATTTTGCCACACACATTTTACAAGGCTGAATTGTTATTTAAAGGTGTCTTGAACGTGTTTTATTAAAAGGCAACAATTATTGTGGATAACGGTGTTCAGAGTTGATTTCCATACATACATTGTAATGTAACTTCTATGGTACTTGACCTGCTATATGAATCATACAAAGGTTGCGGGTTAACATTCACCTTAAGCCACCGCGTATAATTATGAACATTGATCAAGTCCTTGACTTCCAATTGCTCATGCGCTTCGGCGTAAAAAACAGATTCAGTGTCCGCGCAGTAGTCGCTATAGCCTCTGAGAATATCTTGAAGGTGTGTTATAACAAGTGCTCATACATACATGCATAGGAGATACATGCATATAAGCACACACAATATAAAATTATAGCGTCCATATGCTCTTATACATAGGCCTACATTCGCAAACCAATGCACACAAATGCATTATTATTTATTTGTTTGTTCTGATTGTATGTGCACTTGTCATGCCGTCACTTCCAGCTCACTACTCAGAGGCGCTCCTATCTACAGCGCGTACACTGCATCGGAGTTTCACCGTGAAGCGCTGAGCAATTATTGGGAGTGAAGGTCCCTACGCGGTGACTTGAGATGGATTCGAACCTGCAACCCTCCGACTGCAAGGCAACGAACATATCCACTACATCACCGCGTCCCACTACACCCATGCTCACCAGTAGAATTTTCCAAAATATCGCTAATGACTATTGTAAAAGTGGGCTAGCGTAGAACAATAGAAAGAAAATCAGTTAGGTATAGCGTAATACAGAAGCAGTCATCGTCAACTACCATTCCAGCAGTGCTATAGATACCGCTCAACAATAATGGAAACAATAACTAAAACAGAGGATGACGATAGATACCTTTAACCCTCGGGCTACCAAGGGGGTGGTTGCCACCACCCCCTAGGTTTTTCGCAAATCAAACGCGTTCCGTCTGGAATAAAATTTTGAAAAAATTGGTAGCTGTAGAGGGTTCATTGGGACATATTTTGAGGTAAAACATTTGATGATGCCCCCTACCGTTCAAAAGTTACACCAGATATACCAAAGGTACCAGGGGGGGTGGATACCACCCCCTAGAATATCGTCTGTAACTTTTCCGCCCTTTGATATTAAGAGACACAAATTATACCATTCTATAGAGGGAATGTGGGGCTACATTTCCATGCTCACTGAGTTGTCTTTTGACAACCGGAAGTGCTCAAAATAAATTAAATTATATATATATAAAGGTGTTTTATTTTCATGAAATTGTCATGTTTTTTCTATTATAACTTATCCATAATTTATTTTTTAATATAAATAAATTATGCCATTCTGTAGAGGGCATTTAGGGCTATTTTCTGATACTAAATAATTTGTCTTTTGACGACCGGCAGTGCTCAAAATAAATTAAAATGTATGAAAATGTTGGGTTTTTTTTACAACGCAAGCCGAAATGTGTGCGTAAACGTTTTTCAGCGGCTAAAACATGTTTTTTTTGTTTTGATTGAGCATAAAACAGACTTATTACTAGTTTTTATAGTTGAATATTGAACTTTATTATATGTAAACTACTTTTTATATATAAATCATGTATAAAACACACAGAATCTAATATATTGCCTATGCGTAAGTATACATTTTGTGGAATCGACGGGTACCCATGGTAAAAAATTCATAATTTCGAGGGGCATTCATATTTTCTAAACCTAAATATACCATTTTGTGCAGAAATGAATGCTGAATCAAATGGTGTATTACAAGTTATGATATCTCAAACCAAACCCAAAATCCAGGGGGGTGGTAACCACCCCCCCCCCCCTTGGTAGTCAGTGTTACAAAAAAAGCTTGGTAGCCTGAGGGTTAAAACGTTATCAACCGATTTTTTAATAGTCGTCAATGGTACAGCAATTTGATGATAAAAGGTAGCGTATCTGAACATAAGCGCCCATGGCAGCAATAAGATAATCCACAAACAGTAGAATTACTTGAATAACGGGGACTACAATTTACATTACGGTTCTCATCAATTTTTTACGAAGATTTACACAGCGCTCCTTGAAGGTTACCATAGTATTTAGGAACTCTTTCGAACCAACATCAGCGAAAGAAAACAGTTTTACGATTGCGACAGAACACTTATCACTGTAGAGAGACACCATTGTCAGCAGGCATAGGTATATAGCTACTGGTAAAAGCATGCGCGTCGGGGAAAAGAAGATCGCCCTTTTCAGAGGAGCGATGGGAACGGAATGGCATAGATGGCTTTTGTAGAGCAATTTATGATTACACGCTTTTAACTTGCGCACTCGTATTGATGTTCGTTCTTAACACCGCGGATGATTTCTGCTCCTCCATTCCATGTAACTATGATGCAATCAGAGCCAGTAATTAGACCTACTCCTACATCGGTTGATTCTAGTGAATGATCGTGTCTAACTGAATGGATGAAAATGAAGTTGACTCCTCACTCTGATAAGTGGGAAAAAAATGTGTTCCATATTAACAGTATTAATGAGAGCCGATTCAGCCTCGGCTGACGCCCACGTGTGATTCATGTATAATAATAGGCCTAATTATGTGTATACCCTAATCGCCTTACTTGTTCAAAATCTAAATGCTTGTAAATGCCATACAATTAAAATGTAATTAGTGTCACGGCTTCAGCGAATAATATTGCATAATTTTAGCAAGAGTATTTGCATGTGAGTGAAATTTGTGAACAGACCTAATTTTGGTAGGCCTAATGGAATAAAATAATGCATCAGTTGTCTGCAATTTTTGGCCAATTTTGTTCACGAGACAACAGTCCAAGTCGACGAAGTCGATCGTCGGCAGAGGCAAGCCGATCGAGTTGTCGAGAGGTCGGAAAAGTCGATCGAGTCGATCGTCGGCCGGGTCATTTCGATCGTAGCACGCGACTCGATCGACTGCGGGGTATTATATTATCCAGCTCTGTAGCGTCCCGGCGTCTAAACGCACAAAAATTCGTTCAATGACGCGACAAAAACGAGCAAGTGTATTGTACCTTAACCATAGATCCAGCGCCTCTTGCACAATGACTATTCAGAAGGGCTCTATGAGGTTTTTCCAGTAGCTATTTTGGTGGTTAGCGACACCTTTTTTATGACGCCAACCTCGTATTATAAACGCTTGCGAACTACGCGCAAACATTGTTACTGTACATGAATGCCATAATTGAGATTAACGTCGTCTTTTTCTGTTAATTATTCAGGCTTAGATCTAGCACCACCACAGAGTATTATGGGTTGACGACAGTTTGCGACTGCCATTGGTATTGAGCATTGACTGCTGACTGCGACCTTTGCTACCAAATTGATGCTTTACTGATGGAAGATTGGGAGAAGATCCAATAATCGAACGCCATAATCCTGGCATCATTCATTATGGCGTATTCTGCCTCCCTAACTATTTTGGATCTTTGCCTCGATGCGACGTTTTTATAAACTCGCTTCTCATTGAGTATGTTTTGACTGAGCAATCAAAAGCCGCTGAAGTCGGAAGAAAATACTTTTAATATCTACTTCCTGTCGTATACGGTTTAAATCTATAGAAATAAAGAGAAGATTATGTGTGTCTGTCTGTCTGTCTGCCTGTCTGTCTGATGCATTTCCACAGTTTTTGAGCTTTTCTCTACAAACTTTCACTTCTGTGTCAGTGTGGACACGAGACACCCGGTGGAGAAGTTGGCGAATCTCTACTACCATGGGGGCCAGGGTGAGGAGCGAAAAGCCTAATTTTCACTCTTTACCGGCATGGATTTACAGAATTTTTAGCTTTTCACTCCGAACCTTCACTACTGTGTAGGGGTGGGGTGGGGAGGGCTGGGGCGAGGTGGGGTAGGGTGGGGTGAGTTGGGGAGCGGGCGGTTGGGGAGCACTGAGGGTGGGAAGTAAGGAATTGGCCCGGAGCTGGGCGAATCCTAAATTTTCCGGGCAACGCCGTGTACTCCAGCTAGTACAAGAAATAAATGGGTCAAAATCAAATAAATAACGGCAGTCCCTGTTTTAATTACCTCAGCACCAAAGCCCGTGTAAATGCACGTGAGATTTATATGGTAAAGTTTTTCCATTATGTTCTCCCAGTTTTATTCGTTACCGTTGTGATTCTCTGGCACAATGTTTCAGGTAAGACTGAGCATTCATTATCATGTTTGAGCAAGTGTTATTACTTGGTGACCTGACCGCGGAGCTGTGGACTTCCCGAAGTGTCTTGACCTCCTCCACAGTGTTATAATCTCGGATAGATGAGGATGTGATACCGAAGAACCTTCGATCCATGGGAGTCGAAGAACCAAGTGGGACAATCGAAGGAATGCAGGAGACGGATGTACGACTGTTACTGAAAAAACATCCACGAAACTCCTTAAGTTCTGCTGCAAATCCGAAGCTGTGGCGTTGCAGGAGATTAAGGAAACGCTGCATTCTGGGAGTTCTGGGGCCACGATGGCAACGAAGATGTGTTATAATTATAGCATGCGTGCATTGAAGATTCTAGATAAAACAATCATGACAGGGTCTAATAAAGCGGCAGATGAAATATAACACCTTTAAAACGCTGTCCATAAGTGTTTTAATAATAATAATGTCGTTATTTCTTTGAATATTACTAGGAAATATGCAAAAATTCTATATTAGAGGATAGGTTACTTGTGAACATATAATTGTGGTCATGATTTCACTCTCAGCGATAGATGGCGCTCCACTTAAAATTCTGTTTCCATCGCTAAGGATCATGTTTTAAA